>MU261017.1:0-12500 GCA_020310875.1 Ceratopteris richardii
ATCTATCTATCTATCTATCTATCTATCTATCTATCTATCTATCTATCTATCTATCTATCTATCTATCTATCTATCTATCTATCTATCTATCTATCTATCTATCTATCTATCTATCTATCTATCTATCCTATCTATCTATCTATCTATCTATCTATCTATCTATCTATCTATCTATCTATCTATCTATCTATCTATCTATCTATCTATCTATCTCATCTATCTATCTATCGATCTATCTATCTATCGATCTATCTATCTATCTATCTATCTATCTATCTATCTATCTATCTATCTATCTATCTATCTATCTAATCTATCTATCTTTCTATCTATCTATCTATCTATCTATCTAATCTATCTATCTATCTTCTATCTATCTATCTATCTATCTATCTATCTATCTATCTATCTATCTATCTATCTATCTATCTATCTATCTATCTATCTATCTATCTATCTATCTATCTATCTATCTATCTATCTATCTATCTATCTATCTATCTATCTATCTATCTATCTATCTATCCTATCGATCTATCGATCTATCGATCTATCTATCTATCTATTCTATCTATCTATCTATCTATCTATCTATCTATCTATCTATCTATCTATCTATCTATCTATCTATCTATCTATCTATCTATCTATCTATCTATCTATCTATCTATCTATCTATCTATCTATCTATCTATCTTATCTATCTATCTATCTATCTATCTATCTATCTATCTATCTATCTATCTATCTATCTATCGATCTATCGATCTATCTATCTATCTATCTATCTATCTATCTATCTATCTATCTATCTATCTATCTATCTATCTATCTATCTATCTATCTATCTATCTATCTATCTATCTATCTATCTATCTATCTATCTATCTATCTATCTCTATCTATCTATCTATCTATCTATCTATCTATCTATCTATCTATCTATCTATCTATCTATCTATCTATCTATCTATTTATCTATCTATCTATCTATCTATCTATCTATCTATCTATCTATCTATCTATCTATCTATCTATCTATCTATCTATTGTTGGTGCATACCAATCACCAATTGAAGGCTTGGAAGATCAAATGATGAAGGAAGAATCAATTCCTAAAGTGTGGAAGAAGATTACAATCAGAGGACAAGAAAAGTGTACACATATGTACATTAGCATAGTCATAGATGACTTAGATCTTTTGTTCAGTAAGAATTATGTACAAATTATCTATAAATACCTTGAGAAAAGTCGGGGCATGTATGAGAGCTTATGTGACACTAGATAGAAGTCAAGAATGAGGGAGATAGAAGTCATAAGATAGAGGAAAGTAAATTTGAGTTTGCTCTCATCACTCAGTTGTATTTTCTCTGAGTAAATGAAAAAATTTTGCGCCCGATGTTTCTGTGTGTTCTCCTTCTACAGTAGATCAATTGTGGAATGCTTTTGTACAAGTCTAAGTTGAGAGTTGCTTGACCTCTGTGTAAAGTTTCAGCTTCCAATTGTAATCAGGCTGAGTGAATTAAGTGTAGGAACATTCATATGTGAAGCATGTTCACTAGTTCCTAAAACAGGCGCAGATTTTGAAGTCAATGTTTTGGTCATTTCTCCTAGCACAGTGTAAAGTTTTGCATGAGTGAGGGCTTAATCTTTAAGTTGGAAGATAAGCTACTTATGTCTAGAAGCATTTTGTAAAACGGGTTCTATTCAAGGAGAACCAAGTCTTAAAAGTTACAGGTGTAAAGTCGACTGTTTTGGATGACAGGTTCTGACATAGGTAACTTGAGAAGTTAATTTCTCAAGTTATACTTAACCTTTTGAAGTGATTCAACTTGGAGTAGATGCGCAATCTCTAGGAGATGATTCGTACAAAGTTTCATCAATAACTTTACAGATTTGATAGGCCAATGTGAAGAAATAGTGCAGCAGACTTTTCTGTGTTTCATCTTTTTCACAGAATTGTTAATCTTTTGATAATTAGTAATTGATCCTCTAAATGTGTGAAAGGTTTTGACTTATTCTTGGTATAGAGGTGCTCTAATCACAAGAATAAGTTGTTCTTTTGGAGATTAACATTCTCCATCAGTGGTATCAGAGCGGGAGACATCAATTTGAAGAAAGAAGGATCCCGACTGCTGCAGATTCAAGAAATTCAACACTTGAAGGACTAAGAAGTGAAAGCTTGGAGTCAAAGCTCAAGGAGAAGACAAATTGACATCAAGAAAGGCAAAAGGAGTTCAATTCGAAGTAAAGGTACATACATTGTTTGTAAAGCTTGAAGTTTCAATACACAGGTGGATACAAGATGGGAGAAAGCTTGCAGATTGATAAGCTAGATAGGGAGAACTATCCAGCATGGTCCATGAGGATGGAAGCACACCTCATGAGCAAAGATCTTATATCATTTATTACAGGAGATGAAGAAAAACCAGAATTTGCAGATCCAAGTATTCCTACTAGGGAAGAACTTGCAATGTTGAAGACTTGGATGAGAAAGGATGCTCAAGCAAGGAGTATCATCTACATGGCTGTAAATGATTATCTTTTACCTCACATCAGAGGTTTGGAAAGTGCTACAGATGTTTGGAATGCCTTGGAAGAGCATTTCCAAAATACTACTAAGTCAAGGAAGTCCTCACTATGGGCTGAGTTCACAACTTTCAAGAAGAAGAGCTCCCAATCAATTTCAGATTATGTGGCAAGGATGAAAGATATTGCAGATATCTTGGGAGCAGTGGATGAAGATATTGAAGAAGAAAAGTTGGTAAGACAAATACTTACAGGTCTAAGAGGTGATGAGAAGTGGAAGCCTTTTATCTTGTCCATAGAGTTGTCACTTGATCACTTTACTCCTGACCTTAATCAATTGCTAGGACACATGCTAACCTTTGAGCAGGATCTTAAAGGAGACAATGATAGAAGTACAAGTCAAGCTATGTACTCCAAAGACAAGAAAAAGAATGGCAAAGGAAAGCAATCAAATGAGGATGAAGGGAATTCAAATCAAGCCAACTTCACAAAAGGGAAGACAAATTTCAGAGGTAAAGGAAGAGGAGGTAAGAATAAAGATAATGCTAAAGCTTGTTGGATTTGTGGCAGAACAAATCATTTGGCAAATGATTGTTGGTATAACAATCAAAGTGGAGGATACAACAATCAGAATTATAGTCAAAGAGGTAGAGGAGGCAGAAACCAAAGAGGTAATTTCAGAGGAAGAGGTGGTAGGACATCATATGGTAGAGGAGGTGGAAGAAACTTCCAATCTCAGTCCTACAACAATAATTATTACAATTATGCATCAGATCAGAAGGATGACATGACTCTTATCTTGAATGCAACCCATGAATCAATGGGAGAAGATCAAAGAGTGTTTTATATTGACTCAAGGTGTAGCAACCATCTGAGTGGGAATCTATCCTTGATGACTGATATGGAAGCAAGGGTGAATGGACATACAGTTCAAACAGGTGACAATACCAAACATAAAGTGGAGAGCATTGGATCAGTGAAGACAAAGAATGGAAGTACACTTCTGAGTAAGGTACTTTATGTTCCTACTATTCCTAAAAATTTGATAAGTGTAGGGCAAATTGTGGAGAAAGGATATGAGGTAAGATTCACAAATGATGGTGTTTATGTACAAGATCCAAATCAGGGATATAGAACCATAATTGCAGGTAAAAAGGAAGGAAGATTGTTTACTCTCAAGGTCCAAGGTAATGTGGGACATGCATTGTTTACCTATGGAGGTCAAAAGGTATCTGAATTAGACTTATGGCATAAGAGGCTAGGTCATTTCAATGAGAGAGCTATAAAGGAGATGTCAAAGAATCAGGTGGTGCTTGGATTGCCAAACATTGAAGGGCAACATATGGTGTACAAGTGTGAAGCTTGTCAATTAGGTAAAGCACATAAGAGTTCTTATAACAAATCAGGGTACAAGTATTCAAATATGCTTGAATTGGTTCATACAGATGTATGGGGTCCCTCAAGGGATTATAGCATAAATGGATCCAGATATTATGTGTTGTTTGTTGATGATGCAACCAAGTGGATTACTTTGTATGTAATCAAGGATAAATCAGAAGTCTTCAAGACATTCAAACATTTTCATGCTTATGCAGAAAGGATCACAGGACAAAAGCTAAAGAGGTTAAGATCAGATGGAGGGGGAGAGTATTTCTCAAAAGAGTTTGATGATTATTTGTGGAATGCAGGTATCAAAAGAGAAGTAACTTGCAGGTACTCCCCTCAACAAAATGGAGTAGCAGAAAGGAGGAATAGGACTCTTGTAGAGTTTGCAAGAGCCATGATGAAGGAAAAGAATTGTCCAAATTACTTATGGGCAGAGGCCATTAACACTGCAACATATCTTGTGAATAGGTTGCCTTGCAAAGCTTTGGATGGAGGAACCCCTTATGAAGCATGGTGGGGTAAGAAGCCTAGTCTTGATCATTGTAAAGTATTTGGATGTATTGCATATGCTTATGTTCCTTCACAATTAAGACATAAGCTAGAACCAAAAGCAGAGAAGTATGTGTTTATTGGATATGATGATAGACAAATGGGTTACAGATTGTGGAGTCCATCCACAAAGCAATTTCTTGTTACTAAAGATGTAACATTTGATGAGCAAAACATGTGGTATACAGGATCACCAAATGAGTATACAGGTGTTGAAGAAATTCAAAGGAAAGGAAAGGCAAAGGTAAAAGTAAGTGAAGAAATTGTTGATGAAATTGATTCTAGATGTAGAATGCAGGATCATGAAGAAGAAGGGCCAAGATTTGATCCAGAATCAAATGAGGCTGAAACTTCAAGAAGTGCAGAAATCAGAAGATCTACAAGAGAAAGGAAAGAGCCTATAAGGTATAGTTATGATACATCTTTCCTAACAACAAGAGATTATGCCTACATTGTGAAAACAGAAGAAGATCCAACCACTTATGAAGAAGCCAAAGGTAAACAGAATTGGGAGAAGGCAATGCAAGAAGAGTATGATGCTCTACTTGAAAATGAAACTTGGGAATTAGTACCAAGACCAAAGAATCAGAAAGTCATTGGATGCAAGTGGGTATATAAAACAAAGAGGTTTGCAGATGGTAAGGTGTCTAGATATAAGGCTAGACTTGTGGTTAAAGGTTATGCCCAAACTTATGGGGTAGATTATGATGAAACCTTTAGTCCTGTTGCTAAGATGTCTACAATTAGGACATTGATTGCTATTGCTACTTGCAAGGGATGGAAATTATCACAATTGGATGTGAAGAATGCATTTCTTAATGGTTACATTGCAGATGAAGTATATATGGAGCAACCAGAAGGCTTTATGGAATCAATTCGATCAGATTATGTGTGTAAGCTCAAGAGAGCTTTATATGGGTTGAAGCAAGCCCCAAGAGCTTGGAATTATAGATTGGTCAAGTTCTTGAATGAATGTGGATTTCAAGCATCAAAGGCAGATAGTAGCTTGCTAGTGAAGGCAAGTGAAAATGGATACATTTACATGTGCATTTATGTTGATGATATTATTGTTACAGGAACAGATGCTCAAGGAATCAATGAACTCAAGAAGCAAATAGAGAAGGAGTTTCAGATAAGTGATTTGGGAAAATTATCTTATTTTCTAGGAATGCAGATTGTGTATACTCAACATGGAGTATATGTTTCACAAGAAAGATACTTGAAGAATCTTTTAGTCAAGTTTAACATGGAAGATTGCAGGACCTCAACTACACCATTGGAGGTAAATCATAAATTAAGCAGGTATGGAGGTGAAGAGTTCAATGATGTGAAGAAATATCAGAGTTTGGTAGGTAGTTTAATCTATGCTACCTTGACAAGGCCAGATCTATCATATGCAGTAGGTGTGTTGTCACAATTCATGCATTGTCCAAAGAAGACTCATTGGATTGCAGCCCAAAGGGTACTCAGATATATCAAGGGAACCTTAAGTGAAGGTTTGTATTATGGTTTCACTTCTGACACAAGAATCAAAGTGTTTAGTGATGCAGATTGGGCAGGTGACTCAGATGATAGAAGGTCTACTCATGGATATCTATGTTATGTTGGAGACAAGTTAGTATCTTGGTGTTCAAAGAAGCAACATACAGTTGCCTTATCATCCACAGAAGCTGAGTATAAGGGAATGGTAGAAGCTGCAAAAGAAGTCATATGGTTGAAGACCTTGATGAAAAGTTTTGAGACTGATCATAGTACTCCAATAGTTTTTGGAGACAATATGAGTTCTTTGTATTTGGCAGCTAACCCTGTTTTTCATGCCAGGACTAAGCATATAGAGATACAGTATCATTTCTTGAGGGAAAAGGTACTAGATAAAGAGATTGAAGTGATGTACACTCCAACAAAAGAACAGGTGGCAGATATGATGACCAAGAGTTTGGATGGACCTAAGTTACAAAGGTTCAAAGACATGGCAAGTATCAAGAAGACAGAGAAGACCTCAATTGATGATTGAGGGGGAGCTATTGGTGCATACCAATCACCAATTGAAGGCTTGGAAGATCAAATGATGAAGGAAGAATCAATTCCTAAAGTGTGGAAGAAGATTACAATCAGAGGACAAGAAAAGTGTACACATATGTACATTAGCATAGTCATAGATGACTTAGATCTTTTGTTCAGTAAGAATTATGTACAAATTATCTATAAATACCTTGAGAAAAGTCGGGGCATGTATGAGAGCTTATGTGACATTAGATAGAAGTCAAGAATGAGGGAGATAGAAGTCATAAGATAGAGGAAAGTAAATTTGAGTTTGCTCTCATCACTCAGTTGTATTTTCTCTGAGTAAATGAAAAAATTTTGCGCCCGATGTTTCTGTGTGTTCTCCTTCTACAGTAGATCAATTGTGGAATGCTTTTGTACAAGTCTAAGTTGAGAGTTGCTTGACCTCTGTGTAAAGTTTCAGCTTCCAATTGTAATCAGGCTGAGTGAATTAAGTGTAGGAACATTCATATGTGAAGCATGTTCACTAGTTCCTAAAACAGGCGCAGATTTCGAAGTCAATGTTTTGGTCATTTCTCCTAGCACAGTGTAACGTTTTGCATGAGTGAGGGCTTAATCTTTAAGTTGGAAGATAAGCTACTTATGTCTAGAAGCATTTTGTAAAACGGGTTCTATTCAAGGAGAACCAAGTCTTAAAAGTTACAGGTGTAAAGTCGACTGTTTTGGATGACAGTTTCTGACATAGGTAACTTGAGAAGTTAATTTCTCAAGTTATACTTAACCTTTTGAAGTGATTCAACTTGGAGTAGATGCGCAATCTCTAGGAGATGATTCGTACAAAGTTTCATCAATAACTTTACAGATTTGATAGGCCAATGTGAAGAAATAGTGCAGCAGACTTTTCTGTGTTTCATCTTTTTCACAGAATTGTTAATCTTTTGATAATTAGTAATTGATCCTCTAAATGTGTGAAAGGTTTTGACTTATTCTTGGTATAGAGGTGCTCTAATCACAAGAATAAGTTGTTCTTTTGGAGATTAACATTCTCCATCATCTATGTATATATCTATCTATCTATCTATCTATCTATCTATCTATCTATCTATCTATCTATCTATCTATCTATCTATCTATCTATCTATCTATCTATCTATCTATCTATCTATCTATCTATGTATGTATGTATCTATCTATCTATCTATCTATCTATCTATCTATCTATCTATCTATCTATCTATCTATCTATCTATCTATCTATCTATCTATCTATCTATCTATCTATCTATCTATCTATCTATCTATCTATCTATCTATCTATCTATCTATCTATCTATCTATCTATCTATCTATCTATCTATCTATCTATCTATGTATCTATGTATCTATCTATCTATCAATCAATCTATCTATCTATCTATCTCTCCATCTATCCATCTATCTATCTATCTATCTATCTATCTATCTATCTATCTATCTATCTATCTATCTATCTATCTATCTATCTATCTATCTATCTATCTATCTATCTATCTATCTATCTATCTATCTATCTATCTATCTATCTATCTATCTATCTATCTATCTATCTTGATGGAGAATGTTAATCTCCAAAAGAACAACTTATTCTTGTGATTAGAGCACCTCTATACCAAGAATAAGTCAAACACTCCACTAATTTAGAGGATCAATTGCTAATTATCAAAAGATTAACAAATCTGTGAAAAAGATGAAACACAGAAAAGTCTGCTGCACTATTTCCTTACATTGACTTATCAAACATGTAAAGTTTTTGATGAAACTTTGTACGAAGCATCTCCTAGAGATTGCGCATCTACTCCAAGTTGAATCTCTTCAAAAAATTAAGTATAGCTTGAGAAATCAACTTCTCAAGTTACCTATGTCAGAAACTGTCATCCAAAACAGTCGACTTTACACCTGTAACTTTTAAGACTTGGTTCTCCTTGAATAGAACCCGTTTTACAAAATGCTTTTAGACATAAGTAGCTTATCTTCCAACTTAAAGATTAAGCCCTCACTCATGCAAAACTTTAAACTGTGCTAGGAGAAATGACCAAAACATTGACTTCGAAATATGCGCCTGTTTTAGGAACCAGTGAACACACTTCACATATGAATGTTCCTACACTTAATTCACTCAGCCTGATTACAATTGGAAGCTAAAACTTTGCATAGAGGTCAAGCAACTCTCAACTTAGACTTGTACAAAAGCATTTCACAATTGATCTACTGTAGAAGGAGAACACGCAGAAACATCGGTGGCAAATATTTTTCTTTACTCAGAAGAAATACAACTGAGTGATGAGAGCTAACTCAAATTCACTTTCCTCTATCTCATAGCTTCTATCTCCCTCATTCTTGACTTCTAACTAATGTCACATATGCTCTCATACATGCCCTGACTTTTCTCAAAGTATTTATAGATAATTTGTACATGATTCTTACTGAACAAAAGATCTAAGTCATCTATGACTATGCTAATGTACATATGTGTACACTTCTCTTGTCCTCTGAATGTAATCTTCTTCCACACTTTAGGAATTGATTCTTCCTTCATCATTTGATCTCCCAAGCCTTCAATTGGTGATTGGTCTGCACCAATAGCTCCCCCTCAATCATCAATTGAGGTTTTCTCTGTCTTCTTTATACTTGCCATGTCTTTGAACCTTTGTAACTTAGGTCCATCCAGACTCTTTGTCATCATATCTGCCACTTGTTCTTTTGTTGGAGTGTACATCACTTCAATCTCTTTATCTAATACCTTTTCCCTCAAGAAATGATACTGAATCTCTATATGCTTAGTCCTGGCATGAAAAACAGGGTTAGCTGCCAAATACAAAGAACTCATATTGTCTCCAAAAATTATTGGAGTACTATGATCAATCTCAAAACTTTTCATCAAGGTCTTCAACCATATCACTTCCTTTGCAGCTTCTACCATTCCCTTATACTCAGCTTCTGTGGATGATAAAGCAACTGTATGTTGCTTCTTTGAACACCAAGACACTAACTTGTCTCCAACATAACATAGATATCCATGAGTAGACCTTCTATCATCTGAGTCACCTGCCCAATCTGCATCACTAAACACTTTGATTCTTGTGTCAGAAGTGAAACCATAATACAAACCTTCACTTAGGGTTCCTTTGATATATCTGAGTACCCTTTGGGCTGCAATCCAATGAGTCTTCTTTGGACAATGCATGAATTGTGACAACACACCTACTGCATATGATAGATCTGGCCTTGTCAAGGTAGCATAGATTAGACTACCTACCAAACTCTGATATTTCTTCATGTCATTGAACTCTTCACCTCCATACCTGCTTAATTTATGATTTACCTCCAATGGTGTAGTTGAGGTCTTGCAATCTTCCATGTTAAACTTGACTAGAAGATTCTTCAAGTATCTCTCTTGTGAAACATATACTCCATGTTGAGTATACACAATCTGCATTCCTAGAAAATAAGATAAGTTTCCCAAGTCACTTATCTTAAACTCCTTCTCTATTTGCTTCTTGAGTTCATTGATTCCTTGAGCATCTGTTCCTGTAACAATAATATCATCAACATAAATGCACATGTAAATGTATCCATTTTCACTTGCCTTCACTAGCAAGCTACTATCTGCCTTTGATGCTTGAAATCCACATTCATTCAAGAACTTGACCAATCTGTAATTCCAAGCTCTTGGGGCTTGCTTTAACCCATATAAAGCTCTCTTGAGCTTACACACATAATCTGATCCAATTGATTCCATGAAGCCTTCTGGTTGCTCCATATATACTTCATCTGCAATGTATCCATTTAGAAATGCATTTTTCACATCCAATTGTGATAATTTCCATCCCTTGCAAGCAGCAATAGCAATCAATGTCCTAATTGTAGACATCTTAGCAACAGGACTAAAGGTTTCATCATAATCTACCCCATAAGTTTGGGCATAACCTTTGACCACAAGTCTAGCCTTATATCTAGACACCTTACCATCTGCAAACCTCTTTGTTTTATATACCCACTTGCATCCAATGACCTTCTGATTCTTTGGTCTTGGTACTAATTCCCAAGTTTCATTTTCAAGTAGAGCATCATACTCTTCTTGCATTGCCTTCTCCCAATTCTGTTTACCTTTGGCTTCTTCATAAGTGGTTGGATCTTCTTCTATTTTCACAATGTAAGCATAATCTTTTATTGTTAGGAAAGATGTATCATAGCTATACCTTATAGGTTCTTTCCTTTCTCTTGTAGATCTTCTGATTTCTGCACTTCTTGAAGTTTCAGCCTCATTTGATTCTGGATCAAATCTTGGCCCTTCTTCTACATGATCCTGTACTCTACATCTAGAGTCAATTTCATCAACAATTTCTTCACAAACTTTTACCTTTGCCTTTCCTTTCCTTTGAATTTCTTCAACACCTGTATACTCATTTGGTGATCCTGTATACCACATATTTTGCTCATCAAATGTCACATCTTTAGTAACAAGAAATTGCTTTGTGGATGGACTCCACAACCTATAACCCATCTGTCTATCGTCATATCCAATAAACACATACTTCTCTGCTTTTGGTTCTAGCTTATGTCTTAATTGTGAAGGAACATAAGCATATGCAATACATCCAAATACTTTACAATGATCAAGACTAGGCTTCTTACCCCACCATGCTTCATAAGGGGTTCCTCCATCCAAAGCTTTGCAAGGCAACCTATTCACAAGGTATGTTGCAGTGTTAATAGCTTCTGCCCATAAGTAATTTGGACAATTTTTTTCCTTCATCATGGCTCTTGCAAACTCTACAAGAGTCCTATTCCTCCTTTCTGCTACTCCATTTTGTTGAGGGGAGTACCTGCAAGTCACTTCTCTTTTGATACCTGCATTCCACAAATAATCATCAAACTCTTTTGAGAAATACTCTCCTCCTCCATCTGATCTTAACCTCTTTAGCTTTTGCCCTGTGATCCTTTCTGCATAAGCATGAAAATGTTTGAATGTCTTGAAAACTTCTGATTTATCCTTGATTACATACAAAGTAATCCACCTGGTTGCATCATCAACAAACAACACATAATATCTGGATCCATTTATGCTATAGTCCCTTGAGGGTCCCCATACATCTCTATGAACCAATTCAAGCATATTTGAATGCTTGTACCCTGATTTGTTGTAAGAACTCTTATGTGCTTTACCTAATTGACAAGCTTCACACTTGTACACCATATGTTGCCCTTCAATGTTTGGCAATCCAAGCACCACCTGATTCTTTGACATCTCCTTTATAGCTCTCTCATTGAAATGACCTAGCCTTTTATGCCATAGGTCTAATTCAGACACCTTTTGACCTCCATAGGTAAACAATGCATGTCCCACATTACCTTGGACTTTAAGAGTGAACAATCTTCCTTCCTTTTTACCTGCAATTATGGTTCTATATCCCTGATTTGGATCTTGTACATAGACACCATCATTTGTGAATCTTACTTCATATCCTTTCTCCACAATTTGCCCTACGCTTATCAAATTTTTAGGTATAGTAGGAACATAAAGTACCTTGCTCAGAAGTGTACTTCCACTCTTTGTCTTCACTGATCCAATGCTCTCCACTTTATGTTTGGTATTGTCACCTGTCTGAACTGTATGTCCATTCACCCTAGCTTCCATATCAGTCATCAAAGATAGATTCCCACTCAGATGGTTACTGCACCCTGAGTCAATATAAAACACTCTTTGATCTTCTCCCATTGATTCATGAGTTGCATTCAAGATAAGAGTCATGTCATCCTTCTGATCTGATGCATAATTGTAATAATTATTGTTGTAGGACTGAGATTGGAAGTTTCTTCCACCTCCTCTACCATATGATGTCCTACCACCTCTTCCTCTGAAGTTGCCTCTTTGGTTTCTGCCTCCTCTACCTCTTTGACTATAATTCTGATTGTTGTATCCTCCATTTTGATTGTTATACCAACAATCATTTGCCAAATGATTTGTTCTGCCACAAATCCAACAAGCTTTA
>MU261017.1:20000-110000 GCA_020310875.1 Ceratopteris richardii
CTATCTATCTATATATCTATCTATCTATCTATCTATCTATCTATCTATCTATCTATCTATCTATCTATCTATCTATCTATCTATCTATCTATATGTTTGTCATTCTGTCTGTCTATCTGTCTATCCGTCCGTCTATGTGTCTATCTATCTATCTATTTATCTATCTATCTATATATCTATCTATCTATCTATCTATCTATCTATCTATCTATCTATTTATCTATCTATCTATCTATCTATCTATCTGCTTATCTATCTATCTATCTATCTGCTTATCTATCTATCTATCTATCTATCTATCTATATATCTATCTTTTATTCAACTTTTTGAGATACAATCGTTTTTCTACATCATGGTATTTTAGTTAGTGGGCATGGCTAAAAGTAGTGATGTATTCTGTATGTTGGCTATTGAGGATAAGTTGGATGGTACCAATTACCCATTATGGGCATATATGATTCATCATGTATGTTATCATTAGTGTCCATGTGAAAGGCCAAATGGCTACCGGACACTTCTTTGTGTATGACATATAGTGGCTTGGTCAGTCACAGACTGTATTTTCAACCGCATTTTGTAAGACCTAAGAAGTCTGTCTTCGTGCTCCCTGTGTACTATGTTTTTCTACGTATTCTGCAGTCTCTGTGCGGAGTACTGTATGCAGCATGAGGAGCTTGGTTTTCTACTCCCAAGGATATCATTGTGGAGATTGCGAGAAGGAGAGTGCACTCTGGTGTATCACCATCGAAATCCTTCACTAGTATCAAAGCAGTTCGACACAAAAGCTTTGTTCCTTTTGTGCGAGCGAAGTGTTTTGGTCCCTCAAAGCTTTATTCTTTGCTTTCAAAGCCTATTTTTGAAGCATTTTTGGGGTGTCTTTTGGAGCCATTTTGGAGTACTTCTGCACATAGTTCTCTTCACATAGGTTCAAGAACATCAAGAAGAGTGTTCTTTGTACTTCTCCAACATTAAGTATCAAAATTTGGGGCTGTATTTTCAGCCACACTCAGAAAACTATAGGTTTCTTGAAAGATTGCAATTTTGGTGGGAGCAGCCATTGCAAATTTATGTAGGTTTTTTGAGCCAAAAACATCTTCATTGGTCAGCCAAACATAGAGATCCTTTACATCCTATGTATCCACCTTGTATTCACTACAAATGGTAGTAGATCTTTCATTATGCCAAAAGGAATTGACAAAATGCATTAAATTGTACTTGCATGAAAAGACATAACTAATCATGTCTAGGGACATGCACTATGCCTTAAGACCACTTATAATGTTTGGAATTTCTTGCTTGAAGACATCATAAGTCATGGATATATAGAGAAAATAGTTGCCAATCGTGGAGAGTTAGATGCAAAAGAAGCTAAACAATTCTTTGAACATCATGGTATTTATTTATCGCTCACCACTGCATATAATCTAGAAGCCAATGGAAAAATTGAAAGAGGACATCAATGTATTGTGAAAGCCATAACTAAAGCATGTAACGGTGATATTAAATAATGGCCTAGATACTTAGCTTTTGCATTTTGGTCTGACAGAATGACGTGCACCCGTTCAACATGGTATATACCTAGTGAAGTAATGTTTTGTCAGAAGCCAATTTTTCCCATCCAAACTCAAATTTTGACTTGGACAACACTTCTCTGAAATGATAACATGACGAGTGAAGTGTTATTATGCATAAGACTCCAACAATTAGAACAAGGCAATGAAAATTTGAAAGAATCAATTCAAAAGATAAAGGAATCTAGATTGAAAAATAAAATTTATTTTTATAAACAACATCGATTATGTCCAAAGAAAATTCAAGAAGGCAACTAGGTTTTGGTTTACGATAGTTCATTTGACACTCAATAAAAAGTGAGAAAGAAATTATTGAAAAGATGGTTTGGTCCATATGTTGTTTTGAAAGTAAATGATAATAATACTTATAGTTTGGTAGAATTAGATAACATTGTGTTTAAGGTTCATTTGCAAGAAAACGAGTAAAACTCTTCAAAAAAAGCATGATGAAGAAATGTATGGCTGTGTAATTGATGAAGAATTCTTAGACGGAGAGGAGGAGGAAGAAGAATGAAAAATCAAGTGAAACACTTCCACTCTAACTTCTTTTATTTTATCAATGTAAGTAAATATGCATTGCATTTAATGAATGTATTAAATTGTACAAACTTAGAAGAATTAATTAGAGAAAAGATATCATACACCTCTTATGGTTACGTACGATGCATAAAAGACCAGAGATTATATGAGTAGGATCAAATGGTAGACTAGAACTTTTGACAATGAAGACCTTGGGATTTTATGGCAAAACTTAAACTAAGTGCATGTATATGCTAGTAGATTTGAACACTTGGTGAGTGGGATTCTTTGGTTCCTACTATTTATTCCTTGCAAGGTCCTACCTCGAGATAGATTATGATTCAAGCATGCCTTCATACTCCAACCAGCTATATATCTATGTGTATGTATCATTGGTGCACTAGGATGGGCTAGCAGGTGGGTGGGGCTACCCTGTTTGAGTGATCAAGGCCATGATCCGATGCTAGTTTCACCATATGGCCGGGTGGACAAGTCCATGAGTCACACCCGATTTTGGCATAGGCTAACTTGTGTAAATAAAAATAAAAGAAAAAGAGCTAAGGTGGGATGAAGTGCAAAAGAAAAAAAAAACTAAAGTAAAAATTAAAGAAAAGTAATAAAATCTAATGGAGAGTTTGGGCAGTAAGAGATAAATAGGGGAAACAAATTGTAGTTCTACAAATGAAGCTAGTTGGGCTTAGTATACGCAAGTGCTTGGGATAAGCTGTTGGATCTAAACAGGTTGAATGAATGAAAGAACTACAAAGCTTATGATTCCTTCATATGATAGCTTGTGTGACTGCAAAAATTGAAACATAATGGATTGTGTGTGAGACTTGCATCTACTCTATTCCCTAAGTTTGTACCAAATTCCATAAATTTGCATGAAGTATACATATGTTATTCCTAAATTTCAAAGTTATTTGCATTTACTTGTGACTATTTCATACTCGTAAGTTGGTACATCGGGATTATTTTTAGGTTTGGGGGGGGTGGATGTCAAAAAGCTTTTTTCTCTACAACTTATATGCAGGAAACTTAAAATCATCTTAGACAAATGGTGAACTCTATACCCTATCTCAAAGTGTTCTAAGTGCTTTGATTAATCTCTCTCTTTGGTACCTATAGTGATGGAGAGTGTTAATCTCCAAAAGAACAAGCTACTCTTGAAGTTAGAGCACCTCTATATCAAGAGTAACTCAAAACATTTACCAATTTGGAGGATTAATGATCAATTATAAAGATTTTGGATAAACTGTGAAGAAGATGATTCTACAGAAAGTCTGCTGCACATATCTCTCTCATTGACTTATAAAATGTGTAACATTTTTTATAAAAATTTGCACAAGGTGTGGCCTATAGTTTGCGCACCTTCTCCAAGTTAAATCATTCCAAACGATTGAGTAGATCTTAATAAATGATCTCAACAAGTCACCTATATCTAGAACTACTCTTCTGAGAAGTCGATTCAGACACCTGTAACTTCTAAAACTTGGTTCTCTCAATCTAGAACCCGTTTATGCAAATGCTTTTAGCCATAGATAGCTTACCTTGCAACTTAGATTTTGACTCCTCATTCATGCAAAACTTTAACCTGTGCACTGAGAAATGATCAAATCTTTGACCATCAAGATTGCACCTGTTTCAGAAAACAGTGAACACTTCTTCACATATGAATGTTCCTACTCATAATTCTCACAGCCTCTTTACAATTAGGCTCTCAAACTTTAACCATAAACTCATTAACTATGGAATTAGATGTCTACAAAAGGATGCTTGAAATGATCAAGCACAAAAGGAGAATGCACAGAAACATCGAGTGCAATTTTTTCTTCCATTACTAGAAAACTTTACATTTGGATGAGAGAGCTAATCTTCATACTTCTCAAGTGTCTAATCACACCTAATTCTTCTGACTAGTATGAAGACTATGAGCAAGTGAAGGCACAAGTGTGTGAGTGAGAAGCACACAAGCATGCACACACATACACACACACGCGCACACAAGGCAAGAATAAGGAGAGGAACAATGGAGTTCTTTGCATTAGTCAAAAAGTCTCTTACATGGGCTCAATTCACAAACAATCTAAACTCAAAAATGAGCTCTCTAGCTCTTTTTATAGTTTTCTAACTAGCTTTGGTCTTGTCCAGACCTAGTGTCCGGCCTAGTTAAAAATTAGGTTCTAGAGCCTATTTGAGGGCTCAAACAGAGTCTAAAAATTATGAAAATTGGTATGTAGCTAGTTCTAATACTCCTCAAGCTCGAGGACTCCTCGGCTTGCACAAAATGGAGTCTATTCTACCAAAAATGGAATTTACAATGTTTGTGTAGTGATTAAAATCACTTGAGTTGTAAATGGTCCATGGAAAAAATGATTGGGCCTTGTTGCCGTATTGTGCATGACTCCTCCGTTGCGCTAGTATGCTCTTCATCTGACTTGTATGCCAACACGCCCCCCTTCCTAGTGTCTGTCGCCCCTGACAAACCTCTGTTCTCTCGGGTGGTCGATATAGTATTGGATGACATTGGTGGCAAGTTCGTGTTCTCCTATCCTTAAGCCTCTTGCTAGATCAGCTTCCAATGCATCCCAATTTATTGCGCCAGGGACCTCTGGTTGCGGCGTGGTGTAGTACTCAGAGTACATTGCTTGTTCACAAGCAAAGAGATGGAGCAGGTGTGTTGGCATCAGTGCGAAGATCTCCGAGTGATACTCCCAGAAACCTGATCTGAACATTTCTTCGAAGGTCTATTTGTAACATGCAGGGAGGTATTTGATGCGTGCATGCCAGGCGTAAGCCACACGAATACTGGGAGTGGTGCTCATGTCATACACCAAATCATAATTTCCATTGGTAAATCCCGGTAGACGTACCTATGGTGCGGCTGCATTTCTAAAGGTTTTCAGGACTACCTGCATCATATCTAAAATCTTAAGCATCATATGAGCTGCCACATCTGGCATGGGCTTCAATCATGGCATCCAATGTCGAATTGTTCCCATCATGTATGCTACCGACGGTGGTCCCTGTGGTGGTGCAATGTACGGGTAGTTTAGCCATTCCTTGCATTGCGCGTTGTTCTGCACTTTGATATTGAATGCCTTCCAAGACCTGCGATGTGGAACTGGACCGTAGCATGGATTGTATAGGAGATGTAAAGGCGCGTTGTTCCATGTGCGTAGCATTTCTGGATATGTCTCTAGAAGTTTCTGCCGCCAGGTGGGTTGTCGAATTTTGCCTTTTTGCACCTCTGGAGGAAGGTCTTCGGGTTGAAATTGGGTAGCAAAGGTAGGAATCTTACCCGTGACTCTCTGTATTTCTGCATTATAATCAGCCAGGATAATATAATAAGGCCTGTATTGGAGTTCAGATGAGAGGATAAGGCGTCTCGATGACAGGTTCTTGAAGTAAGCAGATTGTAGCACAGTTTCCTCTATGACCCTCATGGCCTGATTTTGCACTACTGTGCGCTCTTCGTGAGAACTCCCGATTTCCTCCACTTGACGTAGCCATGGAGGCCGTGGTGCTTCGAATGTGTCGTGAGCTTCTTCCGTTTGTTGGCCTCCTGGGAAGGGTTGTGGGTCGTATTCTTCTTCAAATGTCTGTTCCATAGGAATTTGTACTACTTCTTCGTCGGTGGGAGCCTCTGGAGGGGAAGGTGGTCTCTCATATTGTAGTAGACGTGCTTGCAATTCGGTGACCTGTTCCTGGAGATCTTTTAAGGCCTCTGAGTCTGTGAGAAGTGAAGCCGCAGAGGAGGTGGTTTGAGAGGCTGTTGTTGTTTCTTTTTGGTGTTTCTGCTTCAGTTGACCCTGTTCCTCTGATAGCAGATCATGTGCTTCAAGCAGCATGGCATAGTCTTCCAATATGATCTTGATATTGTCGGGGGTCACTGCTTGAAACTTTGATGGGCTGATGGGTGCCCCAAGTGTGCTTTCAATAGCTGCTTCTAGGTTTTCCTGATTTTGTAAGTGCAGGCGTCGATTCTCTTCATGAGCGGCAGCAAGATGTCGCTTGAGTAGGGCCATATTTCGCTGAAGCTTTGAATTGCGTTCCAGCTGTGTCCGTAGATGACCTTCTACCACTTGTATTGCTTCCTGATCTGTGTTCTGTAATTGTACCTCCAATATGCTATGAGCCTCTTGGAGACTTTGGAATTGTGTGTGGAGGCGAGCATTTTCCTCCTCTAGTGCAGCAAGGCGGTGTTGTAGTGTCTCCGAGTGCTCTTGCAAGCGTTCATTCTGTTGCTGGAGCTGATTGTAATCTGTCCTTAAGTTTGATATGCAAGCTAGCATGCTGTCCAATGCATTTCCTATAGATGAGGGGGTGGTGTTTACAATGGAAGATGGATGGGAAGGGAATTGGGGAAGGGGAAGAGTGAATGATGTGTCTATTGAAGATGTGTGTGTGGGTGAAATTGGTAGAGGGGGAATGGGAGGAGGTGGTAGCGTGGGGGGAGGGGGAGGTGCCGTGGGTGGTGAAATGTCCATACTTTTAGGAGTGGGTGCGAGTGTGGGGTCTACCATATACATTGGAATGGTAGGTGGTGTGTGTGTGAATGTGGTGAATAGATGAGAAGTGGGGTGGGGAGCTGAAAATAAAGGGAATGGTTGAGACCTGGGTTGAAAAGTTCTAGCGAGGAAGTTATGGAGGGATTGGAGAAGTGGAGAGATGGAGGTCGGGGATTGAGGTTGTAGAGTTGAGGAGGGCATGAAGGGTTGCGTGGTAGCAGGGAAACCCATGAATATGGATCTAGGGTGAGGATGACCTATGGCTGAGGGCATGGGGGATGGTTGTCCTAGGGTAGGCTCTATGAGCGATTCGGTGGATTGTGTAGTGATGGGGGTTGCTTCATAGATTGGGTTATCAGAGGTGGAGAATAGGGTTGAACTAGAGATGGGAGTACGGAAGATGAAGGTTGGTTCGGTGGGTTGAGTGGTCGAGGTGATTTCCACGGTTTCTGCTCTAGGAGGCGATGGTGGGGGTGTGGGTGGTAGTGGCTCGGTGGATTCCTCATGGGTGACTGGGTGCTCTTGGCTAGCAGTTTCTGTTGCTTAGGAGGTTGTCGGATGTATTAATTGGCCCTTCTGCCGTTGTAATGGGGATCTGGATATTCTTACCTGAGCGTGGTCGTGTCTGGAATCTTCGTGGATCATATTGAACTGGAGACCTCCTAATGGCGGTCCGCACTGCTTCTACTACCCCATATGTTTCTGCCATCAATAAGAGACCTTCACTATATTCTGAGTCAACTCTTGCTTCTTCCGACAGCTGAGTCATGAGTACTCTACTGCTCTGTTCGGTGAGCAGTTGTTGCGATCGCACTCGTTCCATAATTTGATACAGCCTTCGGAGTTCTGCTGTATAGGCTGGGGCTTCAGTGGTCTCCTCTTCATATGCTCCTTCTTCTTCTAGGTGTCCTTGTTTTTGACCTTGCTGAGCATCACTCCAATGTACATGGCGGCCGTCTGTAGATTTTCTTCTTCTTTGTGAAGGTGTGCCTTGTTCTTCTGCATCTGAATAAAACTCTACATCAGAGAGTTGTGTACTTTGTAAGAATGCTTCGAAGTCCTGGGGATCCATTCCTTCAGCATCTCCAGTTGTAACAAATTCAAATTCAGATGGAGCAGGAGGAGCTGAAGGGGTAGCTTGTGTGGTAGTTTCAGATCCAGACCTGGGTATCCTAATGGTAAAGGGAGGTACAGTGGTCTCCCCTTGTGGCGATACTTCAGGAGTAGTCAGAACTTCCCTTGTCTGGACACAAGGGATGGCACCCCTCATGCGCTTGGATTGATGTGTGGACGTCTTGAGCTTCTTGAACATTTGTAATTGCGCCCAAGTTAAGGCACGTTCAATGGGAACATCGTATGCTAGGCACCGGTAAATAATGCGTGTGATTGCACAGCAACCGTTCACCACTAATTTCCTAGAAGACCTTTTATTTGCTTCATACAATTGATCTATAATCCATACCGGCAGCTTAATTGGTAACGCACCTGCCTCCGCTAAGTAGAGAGCGAACCAGATTCTTTTGTGTGGTTGTGTGAAGCGGTCTTGGCCGGGGAAAGCAAAATGTTGCATGCACATACGGAGAGGGATGGACACGTTTGGTGTGAGTGTTGCCATGTCTTTAAGCTTCAATAGTTTCCTATCCTTCATGTTAGTAGGAACGAGAGCATCCTTCTCAGAAGGTACATGTGTGCCGTGCATATTCAAAGTAGCGCTCACCAACTCCACAGTAAGTTCAAACCTCTTTAACTCGTTGTTGCCCAGCAAGGAAGGAAGAACAAATGATCTTGGTTTGTCCTTTTCTTCATTAGCTTGTAATGTGGAGACCAAATAATAGCATCGGAGGAGATCCGGTTTAGGTAGTGGTGCTTCAAAGTATTCTGCTAGCCCTGCACGTTGCCATATGGTCTGGAGATCCTCGGTGTTCTGTAGAGTCTCAAACTCCTTGGAGAAAAATTGGAATCGAGCCCATGATCTGTCATACTCACACTTAGACTCCCATATATACTTGGCCTCACCTAATGGACCTGGCATGCCATTGAACCAATGAGAATTGGCATGGACTCTTTCTGTGATCCCTGTGGGTGGATCCGGTATCGGGATCTGCTGAAGGTGTTGCAGCTCCACAGGTTGTTTAGTTGGTGGCACATCCACAGGTAGACTATCCACATCGATTCCTGCAATAAGTATTCCTACTTGTGAGCTCGGACCTGTCGCTTCTGCCATGTTACTTCTTGCCTCCTGATTCTGTGAGAATATAGAAACATGTGTTAACATTGTAAAGGACAAGTTAGAACCGTTTTTGTCCCCATTACAACATTATCATGAGGTTCGGGAGAGATTAGTAGGTTAATAAGTGCTCGGTGCTTGTGTGTGTAGTTAGGAATTGGTTGGACCTAAGAACTAAGTGGAATGATGTAGTGTGAGAGTGACGTAGTTAGTAGGTGGGCATGGATTTACAACTGGGGTTCGGGGGTTTATTACAAGTTTTAGGTTGCCAAATGCAGTGGATGGGCTTTGATCTTGATTTTGTGGAGACTCTGAAGAGTTTGATAGGGGTATCTGCTTGAAGATGAGGCTTTTTAGGGACCCATTTACAAGTGATTCTACTAGTGCTCCTGGAAGAATATGTGTCCGTGCGTGATGCATAAGACTGGGCCTCAGATGTTCGAGTGAGTGAAACATGTTGTACCGGTTGCGGCCTTGGTGTAGCTATTTGAGCCCGCAAGCAAGCCTTAGGCACCCAGATTTGTCGTGATTGTGGGCTGGCCTTCATTGACTTCTTGGGTACCCAAATAGACTTCACCTTCGCAGAAGAATTAATGAAGGACTTCTCATTAGTGTCATGTTGTTGACTACTAATAAGAGGTTTTGGCCGTGGGGTCGGCCTGGTCTGAACAGGGTATTCGCCTTTTCGCCTCCATACTTGCTTCCATGGCTGAAACAATCTGCTTTGCTCCTTTTTTTGGCATTTAGTATCGGTAGTGTTCTGCTTCTTCTGTATTTGATCTGCCGTGGGTTGTTGCAACCTTCTGGTCTTTGGAAAAGAAGGGAGTTCCGTCCTCTCCCTGGCTCCGTTGTTGAGATTAGCCTCTGTCTGCATCATACAGTTTTGGATAAAAATAGCATTGTCAACTTCATGTGCGCCCTGGAAGGACCAGGAGTTTGTGCCTTGCCTAGTTCCTTGAGTGCCTCATTTTCCAATTCAACTGTAATTCGGCTATGATCTACCCATATCTGAAGAAGTACACTTCTTAGGTTGAGGTTGACTGCATGATCATAGATCCAGTCCTGACCCAAGACAAGAGGCTCAGTGAGGTCCTCATCTTGACACACTAGTACTTTGACTGTCATCACTTCGTCTTGAATGGAGATGGGAAGATCCACCTCGCCCATGCAAGGAGTTTCCACACCTCCCAATCCTATGAGATATGCTTCTATAGGATCGACAGTTAATTTCAATTCTTGACAGTAAGACAACTTGACAGCACTAGTGGATGCACCTGAGTCAATCAAAGCTCTTACAATCTTTGCACCCTTTCCTTGTCCTACTCCTAGGGTTACAAAAGGCCGTAGTCGATTATTCTATGGGAATGCCCACCTGAAGTCTCGCACATGGCCATAGGATAGCCTACAGATTCTTGAGTGTCAAGCATAGGCGGGTCTCTGCCTTGTCTCCTCAATTTCATTCGTCGGATGCGTTCTAAAGCTTCTGCCTGTGCTTCTCTTCTAATTCGTTTCTCTTCTTCTTTACGTTTCTTGGCAGTGTTGAGTCGATTTAGCATCTCTTCAGTAAGGGGTTCCTGATATAACTTGACTCTGCATCCACTTATGTAACTTGGTAGAATATCGCCCTCTAAAGTGGCTAGTTGAACTGCGCCACTTGTGGAGATTCTATTGATAATCATTGGCCCGTAACCTCTTTTCTCTAATTTCCGTGCATGCTGCTTCAATGTGTAGACTAGGACTAGGTCGCCTGCTTTCAAGCCTTTATCCTTCACATGTGTATCAAAATATGCCTTTTGCCTCTTCTTCGCTGCATAGATTCCTGCTGCAGCTCTCAATCATGTTTCGCCTAGACGTTCAAGGTCAAAGATTCGAGAGGAGAGTTCATGGCCTGTCCAGTCATGCTCTTGTGCTACCTTCAATGTAGGTATCAAAAAGTCCAAGGGTAGCACAGCATTTTGGCCAAATACCATCTGAAAGGGGGTGGCTTGGAGTACCGTTTTATAGGCAACCCGGTATGCCCAAACAGCATGTTGTAGCTGTTTGTCCCAATCAGAGCGTTTATTGTTCACTAGTTTAGTCAGCACATTGCATAAGATCTTATTAGTGCTCTCAGCCTGGCCATTAGCTTGTGGATGATAGGGGGCCGATTTCTTATGTATCACCAAGAATTCTTGGAGAAGGTTTTCTATGACTTCATTCAAGAAGTGTGTGCCTCTATCACTCACCAACTCTATTGGCAATCCGTACCTTGTGAATACATTTTCAAATAAGAACTTTGCTGTTGTTTGAGCATCATTTCTTGTAGTAGCTTTCGCTTCTACCCACTTGGTTAGATAGTCTGTGGCCACAATGATATATTCAGCATGTGAACCCTTGGCTGGGGGATTAATAGGGCCTACAAAGTCTATTCCCCACTTAGAGAATGCACGTCCACCCATCATAGGTTTCAGTGGCATCTCATCCTTGCGTATAGGGTACTAAGTTCTCTGACAAACATCACACCGTTTCACATAGGTATGTGCATCCATGTGAAGGGTTGGCCACCAAAAGCCTGCAAATAGTATTGCCTTGGTTACCCGATCTGGTCCAAAGTGTCCCCCTGCTACACCTTGGTGAGCAATATCCAAGATTTTGAGATATTCACTCTCATGGACACATAGTCTCAGGTAACCATCTTTACCACGCTTGTATAGATTGTCACCAATGAGTGAATAATCCTGGGCTTCTTGTTCTAAACTCCTTTGCCTAGCCAGAGTCATGTCTGGAGGGAATGTTCTCATCCTTAAGAAGGATACTAGAGGTTCACTCCAATCTGCCACTATGGACACTTGATAAAGAGTGGCATGTTCCACAGGTGGTTTAGTGCAGCAGATTGGGCATTCCTTGCACAACTTTTGGACATCAGCCTCCATAGTCGGCCAATGCACTCCGAGTCTCCTTAGTGTATGTAAGGTTCGTTGCTTTGAGTAGTGTTGCTCTAATGCACCTACATGTGCTAATTGCAACCATTTAGCGTACTCATCCTCTTCCACACAACAAGCCAAGATCCCTTGATCTATGTGCTTGTACATACTTCCTGCCATGATGTGATACTTTTGGGCTTTTACTACCTCTCTATCTTGTGTGTTTATTACTGGGTGGTTAGGTCCGTATGTCAACACTGGTACCAATGGCTTAGCCCACTCCGACACCACTTCCAAATTAAACAAGTAAGCATCAGGAAGGTCATCTGACACTCCTTGTGGGGCTTCTCCCGATGTGAGCCTAGAAAGGTGATCTGCTCTCAAATGAGTCTTCTCTTTCCTTACCACAACCTCAAAATCATATTCCATTAGCAAGAGAAATCATCTTACTAATCTTCCTGTATTGCATGGCTTGTTTACGAGGTATAGCAATGCCTGATGATCAGTAAAAAATTTAAACTTATTTGCAAGCAAATAGTGTCTAAATTTCTTAACTGCATATACCATGCCTAAGCCTTCTCTCTCAGTAGTGGTATAATTTTGTTCAGCTCCATTCAATTGTCTACTAGCATAGGCAATAGGAAGATCCATATTACCTTCACCAGTAGGTTGTGCAAGCACACATCCAATGGCATAATTGGATGCATCCACATGAACGTGGAAAGGCTTATTCCAATCCGGTGTGGTTAAGATTGGTGTTGAACATAATCGCCGTTTAAGCTCATTGAAGGAATTCTCACATTCCTCAGTCCACTCAAAGTTTGTCAGAAGTCCGTACAGAGGCTTTGCAATGATGGCATACATGTGTATAAATCGTCGGTAATAACCACAATGCCCCATGAAAGCTTGTACTTCCTTGACATTCTTTGGCCTAGGTAATTCGGCTATAGCTCTTACTTTTCTCTTCATCCGTAGATATGCCATTCTTTGACACTATGTGTCCTAGAATTTTGCCTTGCTTGACCATAAAAACACATTTTTTTGGGTTTAGGCAGACTTGATATTCTCTACATTTGTCAAAGATTTGTCTGAGTTCAGGAATATGGGTTTGTCTAATGTTGGAATGAGCACAAAGATCATCAACATAGACTTCTAAGTTCTTCCTCAGGAACTCCTTAAATACATGGCACATCAGCCTTTGGAAGGTTGCGGGAGCATTGGTCAGCCCGAATGGCATTACCCTAAAAGCGAATATACCCCACTCTGTGGCAAAAGCCGTTTTATGCTGATCTTCTGGTGCAATGGCCACTTGATTGTAGCCAGAGAACCCATCTAGGAAGCTGTACACTTCCTTGCCTGCCACCCTTTCTAAAAGATGCTCAGTGATAGGAAGCGGGTAATTATCCCTGATCGTGGCTGCGTTAACCTTCTTCAAGTTAATGCATACTCGTAATTTGCCATTCTTCTTGGGCACCACCACAATGGGGGATACCCATTCAGTGTGCTCAATTTCATAGATAAATCCAGCTTCAACCAAGCGGTCTATCTCTTCTTTGATCTTGGTAGCATAATTTTCATTATATGTGTATGGCTTTTGTTTTGAGGGTCTGGCCTCTGTAGTCATGGGAATCGTATGTGAGCATATGTCCGGGTCCACTCCTTTCAAATCCTTGTAACTCCAAGCAAATACATCTCTGTATTCTCTTACCAAGGCTATCAGCTCATGCTCTTCTTCCTCAGTGAGGTCATGTCCTATGTAAGTGCACCTCTCTTCTCCTTCTTCTATGGCTACCACTATTTTCTTGGTGGTTTCTTTGTTATCATAGGCCTCTCCCGATTGCGCCTCTCGTTTAGGCATTCTAATCATGACTCTCCTGTCATCTATCTCATACTTCTTAAAATTTTCTAGGACCTCAAACAAAGATTCTTCCTCTTCTGGTGTGACTTCTCTCTTCTTTCTTTTCTTTCCTTCTTCCTTATGGGTTACATGTGTGGCTAGCCTTACATCCTTTGTAAGCTCTCCGTGCTTCTGGGGTTGAAATTCTACTTCATAGAAGTATTCTTCATCTGATGCAAAAGGTGGGTCCATGATCGGCTCTATGGAGAAGACTGAAATGTCATAGCCATCCTCATCACAGTGAGGTGTCCATTGTTCTTCATTGATGGCTACATCCATGGTTGCTAGAATTTCTGCCCAGCCGTGAGGCTCGAATTCTTCGTCTGGAAAAACTACAGGTGCATAGGTTGGGTCTTGGATTGATCTATGGGTTTCTTTTGCACCTATCTCCCTGGCTTTTTCTCTCTTCTCTTCTTCTACTGCTACCTTACACATCCATAAGTGAGTGTCTTCATGCATCCATGAGGATCCTGATCCTAGGGAATGCACCGATTCCGTATCATCTTTGGCTCTATGGATGGGGTTCCATTGGATAGGAGGGACATCTCTATGAGAGTAATCCTTGAGATTGACTTTGGTTGTAACACCTAAGTGCTGCAAATACAAGGAATTGGTTCCCCAATCCTGTACCACTTGCAACTGCCGCATAAATGGTCTTCCCAAAATCATCTCATAGGCTTGATTTTTGCTAAAGTCACAGATAGCAAATGTGTGCTCAAACTCTACACCACAAGTAGTGAGAGTTATCCCCTCGAGTAGTCCTAAGGGTCTTTCTATGTGCCCGTCAGCCATCTGCAATTTCATTCTCGTTGGCCTGAGAGCTGGCTTGCCCTATCGTTTCCATAAGGAAGTGGTAACAATTGCAACTCCTGCACCTGAGTCCAAGATGGCCTTGGTTGTGTATCCCTGATGGGTGATGGGGAGATATGTGTTTCCCTCTTCGCCCTCACTCATGTCTCCTATCTTGTCTAAGGGTATTTCTGGCACTGTTCTCTGGATCCTACCTGGGAACGAGGTTTTGCTATCTCGGGCACTTGATTGGCTACATGTTTCCACACTTCTGGTCTAACCTTAAGCAGCTCTTCCAAAGTGAGATTGCACTGCACTTTGGTGTTCTTCACTACCTCTGTGTTCCTAGGTATGACTGAATCTTCGTTTCTTACCATGACTGTAGGTGCTCTCATACAGGTGGACTTTGCTTCCCATGGGCCTGTGAAATGGGGTAGTTCTTGTAAAGAATTAGACTCGAAGTCTAATCTTTCTTGAGATTGGGCACTCTCTTGCTCTCCATAAATGGAAGGAAGGTCTTGTGGGAATTGATCGTGTGTGTCATCCACAAGTTCAATAGGAGGAGGAACTTCACTCTCTTTAGCCCATTTCTCTTCTTGAATCTCGCGCAAGAATTCTGGTGTGTATTGATTCATAGAAGAAGAGGTGTCTGGCTCCGTAGAGTTAGGCACGTAGGCCTCAGGCACATAGGCTTTCTGGGTAGGAAGACCTGCTCTTTCACTAGCCTTGTCATGGTGTTGAGGGGCGGGTTCCTTTTGTGATTGTGCAATTAGATTCTCTATTCTTTCTAGGGAGGGGGGGTTGTCTGGTTCAGTGGAATTGGGCACATAAGCTTTCGGTGGGGGATGGGTCATGTTTTTGCTTGCTTTATCTCTTTCTTGATTTTTTTCTTCCTTCGCAGATCTTTCAATTATGCCCTCTAACTTCTCTAGAAGTCCATCCAAGTGTAATTGCGTCTTGGCTGAGCCCGAGTAATTGAAAAGGTGACTAGCTTCAAACATAGTCTGAGCCAATGCGACCATTTTCATGCAAAGCTTGGTTCTTTCTATCTCTAGGTCAGCTCTAGGGTAGCACTTGTCATGATCCGTTACATTTGGCCCTTCTTGGATTCTGGCCTGATATGCTTTAAGCATCATGTCTATGTCTTCAGGAGTGGGATCAGCTAATACTGATCCTGCTCGGGGTGGTGGGTGGGTTACGTGGGGTGTATTAGAGGGTGGAGGGATGGAGGGTGATGGGGATGGTAGCGGTGGGAATGTGTGAGAGTGCAGTTGAGATGTGATCTCTATGATTTTGGCCTTGGTTTCTCGTAGACTTTCCTCAAGTTCACTCATCTTCTTTGCCCATTGCCTTTTCATACGTTCACGGCTATCTCTCCAAGCTCTTGTTCTCTTCTTATTTTGGCTCTCAGTATCGCTAGTGTCTGGGCTCTTTTCCTGGCTTACCCCTTGATTTTGCTGCAATGCTTGAGCTCTAGTGATTACCTGCACTGGTGCAATAGAAGCGACACTTCTTGTGGAATTTACCACTAACCCAATAACATTAATCGAAGTGATTTTTGGCATATTGCTGGGATTCTTGGGACAATCTCGTAAGAGATGTTCCTTTCTGCACTCGTGGCAAAAGCCTTGGATCGTCACTGATTGGGGTTGTGTAGGTGCAGGCATGGGGTAATCACGTATGAGGTGATCACCCTGGCATCTGAAGCAAGGTCCTCTAGGAAAAGGGGGTCGTATCTGCCTAGGTTGAGGTCTAGAGTTGGGGTTTGTGTACATGACATTAGCATATTCAGGCTCCCAAATAGGTTCACTCGGTTCCTCACTGTAGTAAGACTCACCATGTTCAGGAGACTACATGTAGTAAGCCTGGGGACTATCAACATGTGTAGAATCAAAGCTATGGTCACTGGGATCACTTTCTGAGATTAATGGTGTTACTAGGACTATCGCTCTATTCAGGTTTTCTTCTGCAGCAGCATACTTGACAGGAATCACATTAGTAGGAGCAGGTGGTTGCTGTGCTAGCACTGGCTGGGGTCTCAGTTGGGCTTGATATTGCGGTTGGTAATTTTGCTGAGGCCTAATATACTGTTGTGGTGAATATTGACTCTTGTATCTGCCTTGTTGAGGGTATGGCTGAGGGTAGGTTTGCCTAACCGCTTGCTTATTGTATGGCCAGTCCTGTGCTGAGTGATTTGTGTACCTTCGCTCTATGGTGCAATATTGGCTGCTAGGATTCACTTGGGGTTGAGCCGTGATGGGACATGCGTTTGCCATATGGTCACCACCGCAAGTATAGCACCTCTTTACTGGGGCAAATCTAGGAATTTGTTTACTAGAGACGCCTAGTTTTTGAGCTACTTTTTCCGCAAGTTCCTCAATTGATGTGGATTGTGAGGAAGAGAGGCTAGAGGTACTATCTGAATCTTTGTAGATTTTGGATAGCTCTAACTCCTCCCCTAGGTTATCCTCAATATCGATGCACATGCGTACACATTCTTCTATAGTCCGAGGTCCTTCAAGTACACATATGATCTCAATTTGGTACTTAGCAATCCATACAAGAATAAAGCCACTTGCTTGGCGGCTGTGGGTAACTCAAGACCAAGACATCGCTCAAGATATTGCCTAAATCTTCTTCCTGCAAGTCTCACAGTCTCTTGCGGGGTCTGCTTGAAGCTGTATATCAATGAGGAAGTATTATGCCTTATGCCACTTTTAGAGAATTCAATAATGAATGCCTCTAAAAGTTGATCTATGCTTCTAAACTGCCTCTCGTTTAGTGGCTGAAACCATGTCAGGGCGGTGTTCCTAAGGGTTAAACCAAAGGCATTGTACTGCGTGAACAGGTCTTCAACTTGTTCAGCTCTCAAGACTTGCTTAAACTCGGCTACATGATCGTAGGGGTCTCCAGTGCCATCGAAGTAGTTTTTCATGGACTTAACTAGCTAGGTCGGTCTCAAGGTCCTCGTGTGCTCTCTTGGTCTTGGCAAAGGGAAATCATCGGCATTTCTTCGGTTCCCTGGGGCTCTATGTCCCTCAGGTTCCCCTCTATTCGTGTCCATTCTCGTTCTTTCTCTTCCCCAAGAGTTGGCAAAGCTTACCTCAAGTCTCTCTCGACTCCTTTCTCTTTGAGTCCCCTGAGCTTGAGATGCTCCAGCTCCTTGGCGACCAAAGGACACATTCGATCTTGGTTGGGGGAAGATAAATTCTCCTTTCCAAGTGTAAGCATGCCTATCATTTTTTGTAACCCCAAAGATCCTCTCTGAAGAGTGATCTAAGTAGGTCACTCTTCCTGGAATATCAGGATCTTTGAACTCATATATCATGATTGTTCCTACCTCACTCGGTTGACTAGGTCTATATCTCCAAAAGGCTTCATCCGTCTCTCGGTTAAGAGGAGATCTATGCTCTTATTATCTTGGGGAATCCACTCTGGTGTGATAATCCTCGTGAGAACAGATTTGCCTCGGGGGGTTCTAGGTTCTTCGCCCATGTTTCCTTGCTCTAGGTCACCTAAGTCCATTTCCGGGACCACATTCCCAAATTCATCAGTCCTATCGGGATGACTGGTGACTACATATATTGTACCTTCCTTGTCCAAGTATGCTTCATTTTCAAACTTGACAGCTGGGCGCTCTAGTCCAATGGATTGGTCAGGGTTTTTAATCTGGACCACCGCTCTTCCTAGGCCGTCCTCATAGATGCTAGCACCTAATCGGTTGGTCCTAAGGTACTCGAGTTGCATCTTGTAAGGGCCTTCCACCCTATGTAAATATGGCACCCCAGAACTTCTTGTAGGTCTCTCCATATCGTGGGACATCTCAGACTCGCTAGTCTCAGAACTAGGGTAATACGAATGATGGCTCAACTGCTGGGCCCAAGACCTCGCAGTATGATTGACACTAGCCTCTGAAGATCTAAGACTTTGTCTGTCTCTCCCTAGGTGTCTACCTGACCTAAGGTTCATATGCCCTTTGTACGTTGCTGATTCTTTGGTACCAGTCACTTGTTCCTTTTAAGTTCCTTTGGATGTGTTTTCTTGTTTTTAGTTAAGCGTCATCAGGAGCACTTTCGTGGGTCGTACTTGATGTTCTGCGTCCGCTTAGTTTAAGTTCTTTTCCTTTAAGTTATCCCTTGACTACAATTTTGCCTACCCTTGCACTTGAGAAATTAAGGGCTCTTCAAACTTGAGTGTTCCTATCGTACCCCTAGTCAATCAGAACAACTACTCGCACTTAGCCTATGCTAAGAATAGACTGAGGGGGTTAAGTGATGTTCCAACCTCAAGTCGCTCCTCCTGGCGATGTTGGTCTACCCAAGAAGCACGTTCCCGAGCTTGTTCTCCTTGGCACTTACTTTGCTTTCTCCAAGAGCTCTCGATGATCCTGTAAGAATCCCAAGTTTAGCTTCAAGTTGATCCTTCAATTGACAGACAATTTATTTCAGACACTTTTTTAATGACCCTTCTTCCCCCTTTTGTATTGCTAAAAATTTCCTCTAGAGCTCCCTTGGTGTTCCTACCCCTCAGTGTGTCAACTTCCAAATATCCTATCTGAAAATCAACGCAAGCCCTAGAGCTCAAAAAATGGATTTCGTATGAAAAAGTTATGGCCGTTCAGGGTTTAGGGGGTTAACCAGACAAACAGAACCTTTCAGGAGTTTTAATGCATTTTTCTAAGGCCTTTGCAAGTGTGTGAGTATTTGAGAGTGCAAATATGCCCAAAATTTAGCCTAAATTTCCAAAAAATTTACCCCTTAATTTTTGCCAAAAATGTCTGTCTATCGCGATAGACGGTGTCTGTCGCAATAGACACAAACTATCGTGGGGGGCTGTCTGTCGCAATAGACGGTGTCTGTCGCGATAGAGTGGTCTGTCGCGATAGAGTGGTCTGTCGTGATAGACGGTGTCTGTCGCAATAGACGGTGTCTATCGCGATAGAGTGGTCTGTCGCGATAGACGGTGTCTGTTGCGATAGACGCTGTCTGTCGTCTGTCGTGATTTGGTCTGTCGCGATAGACGGTGTCTGTCGCGATAGACTGGATCTGTCGTGGAATTTTGGTTTGTCGCGATAGACAGGTGTCTGTCGTGGAATTTTGGTCTGTCGCGATAGACAGGTGTCTGTCGCGATAGACGGGGTCTGCCGTGGGTCTCTATCTGTCGCGATAGACGGTGTCTGTCGTGATAGACGGTGTCTGTCGTGATAGACGGTGTCTGTCGTCTGTCGTGATTTTGTCTGTCGTGATAGACGCTGTCTGTCGCGATAGACTGGATCTGTCGTGGAATTTTGGTCTGTCGCGATAGACGGTGTCTATCACGATAGACGGGGTCTATCGTGGGTCTCTGCTTGTCGCGATAGACTGAAAAACGCAAATTTTTGAGAAACTTCTAGTGACTTGGAGTGCTCTAATGGTGTAGGTTACCGTGCCAAACACGCATTCACAAAATATTAAGTTTTTCTGTCTGTCGCGACATACAGAGGTCGTCGTCCCGGGACCTGTGCAGAGTCTGTCGTACCTGCGCACACTGCTGGAGAAGGTGGTACAGCTAGTTCCTGCAACAAAAGCTCAAAAACACACCAAAAACAGATAGCATGCAAGCTCTCTCTCGCTCTCTCTCGCTCTCTCTCACAATGAAATGAGGGAAATGAGGTGGGAGTGTAATATGACCAAAAAACTGAAATTTTTTGTGGAGATGGAGATGGAGGTGGGAGATGGTGGGGATGATGATGGTGATGATGGTGATGCGAAAGTAAGGAAAAAATGAAGAAAAATAAAGAGAAGGAAGGATATTACCTATAACTCCAATGTCTCAACTCGACGTCTTACCATTACACGCTCGTCCTCGAAGCTCTCTCCCCGGCAACGACGCCAAATTTGGTGTCACTCTAGCACAATGGTGAGTACCAACGTGAGAAGATTCACCTCATAATTGTCAATCCGTGGAGACGTGAGGACTAGTATGAAGACTATGAGCAAGTGAAGGCACAAGTGTGTGAGTGAGAAGCACACAAGCATGCACACACATACACACACACGCGCACACAAGGCAAGAACAAGGAGAGGAACAATGGATTTCTTTGCATTAGTCAAAAAGTCTCTTACATAAGCTCAATTCACAAACAATCTAAACTCAAAAATGAGCTCTCTAGCTCTTTTTATAGTTTTCTAACTAGCTTTGGTCTTGTCCAGACCTAGTGTCCGGCCTAGTTAAAAATTAGGTTCTAGAGCCTATTTGAGGGCTCAAACAGAGTCTAAAAATTGTGAAAATTGATATGTAGCTAGTTCTAATACTCCTCAAGCTTGAGGACTCCTCGGCTTGCACAAAATGGAGTCTATTCTACCAAAAACGGAATTTACAATGTTTGTGTAGTGATTAAAATCACTTGAGTTGTAAATGGTCCATGGAAAAAATGATTGGGCCTTGTTGTCATATTGTGCATGACTCCTCCATTGCGCTAGTATGCTCTTCATCTGACTTGTATGCCAACAAACTACGACACAAGCTACCCCTTCAGCTCCTCCTGCTCCATCTGAATTTGAATTTGCTACAACTGGAGATGCTGAAGGAATGGATCCTCAGGACTTCGAAGCATTCTTACAAAGTACACAACTCTCTGATGTAGAGTATTATTCAGATGCAGAAGAACAAGGCACATCTTCACAAAGAAGAAGAAAATCTATAGACGACCGCCATGTACATTGGAGTGACGCCCAGCAAGGTCAACAACAAGGACACCTAGAAGAAGAAGGAGCATATGAAGAGGAGACCACGGAAGCCCCAGCCTATACAGCGGAACTCCGAAGGCTGTATCAAATTATGGAACGAGTGCGATCGCAACAACTGCTCACCGAACAGAGCAGTAGAGTACTCATGACTCAGCTGTTGGAAGAAGCCGGAGTTGACTCAGAATATAGTGAAGGTCTCTTATTGATGGCAGAAACATATGGGGTAGTAGAAGCAGTGCGGACCGCCATTAGGAGGTCTCCAATTCAATATGATCCACGAAGATTCCAGACACGACCACGCTCAGGTAAGAATATCCAGATCCCCATTACAACGGCAGAAGGGCCAAATATTACATCCGAACCCATCAGGACAACCTCCCAAGCAACAGAAACTGCTAGCCAAGAGCACCTAGTCACCCATGAGGAATCCACCGAGCCACTACCACCCACACCCCCACCATCGCCTCCTAGAGCAGAAACCGTGGAAATCACCTCGACCACTCAACCCACTGAACCAACCTTCATCTTCCGTACTCCCATCTCTAGTTCAACCCTATTCTCCACCTCTGATAACCCAATCTATGAAGCAACCCCCATCACTACAGAATCCACCGAATCGCTCATAGAGCCTGCCCTAGGACAACCATCCCCCATGCCCTCAGCCATAGGTCATCCTGACCCTAGATCCATATTCATGGGTTTCCCTGCTACCACGCAACCCTTCATGCCCTCCTCAACTCTACAACCTCAACCCCCAACCTCCATCTCTCCACTTCTCCAATCCCTCCATAACTTCCTTGCTAGAACTTTTCAACCCAGGTCTCAACCATTCCCTTTATTTTCAGCTCCCCACCCCACTTCTCATCTATTCACCACTTTCACACACACACCACCTACCATTCCAATGTATATGGTAGACCCCAAACTCGCACCCACTCCTGAAAGTATGGACATTTCACCACCCACGGCACCTCCCCCTCCCCCCACGCTTCCACCTCCTCCCATTCCCCCTCCACCAATTTCACCCACACACTCGTCTTCAATAGACACATCATTCACTCTTCCGCTTCCCCAATTCCCTTCCCATGCATCTTCCATTGTAAACACCACCCCCTCATCTATAGGAAATGCATTGGACACCATGCTAGCTTGTATATCAAACTTAAGGACAGATTACAATCAGCTCCAGCAACAGAATGAACGCCTGCAAGAGCACTCGGAGACACTACAACACAGACTTGCTGCACTAGTGGAGGAAAATGCTCGCCTCCACACACAATTCCAAACTCTCCAAGAGGCTCATAGCATATTGGAGGTACAGTTACAGAACACAGATCAGGAAGCAATACAAGTGGTAGAAGGTCATCTACGGACACAACTGGAACGCAATTCAAAGCTTCAGCGAAATATGGCCCTACTCAAGCGACATCTTGCTGCCGCTCATGAAGAGAATCGACGCCTGCAATTACAAAATCAAGAGAACCTAGAAGCAGCTATCGAAAGCACACCTGGGGCACCCATCAGCCCATCAAAGTTTCAAGCAGTGACCCCCGACAATATCAAGATCATATTGGAAGACTATGCCATGCTGCTTGAAGCACATGACCTGCTATCAGAGGAACTGGGTCAACTGAAGCAGAAACACCAAAAAGAAACAACAGTAGCCTCTCAAACCATCTCCTCCGCGGCTTCACTTATCACAGACTCAGAGGCCTTAAAAGATCTCCAGAAATAGGTCACCGAATTGCAAGCACGTCTACTACAATATGAGAGACCACCTTCCCCTCCAGAGGCTCCCACCGACGAAGAAGTAGTACAAATTCCTATGGAACAGACATTTGAAGAAGAATACGACCCACAACCCTTCCCAGGAGGCCAACAAACGGAAGAAGCTCAGGACACATTCGAGGCACCACGGCCTCCATGGCTACGTCAAGTGTGTTGGGGCTTCACTCACTAATTAGGCATAGATATATGAAGACATATGATGGAGGAAAGGAGAAGTGAAGAAAAGACCTACAGAAAATCAAGCCTAAGTGAAGGGACAATTTCACTATTGTAAATTAGTGCAAAATTAGAGTCTAGATTTGTATTTGATCTTTAGAACTTACGAGTTCAAGTCTAGAAGAATGTAAACCATAGGTATATAAGTTAATTTGAGTCATAAACATGTATGAGAGAACTCATTTTTGTAATCTGAGTGAGTAGAGAAAAGTCGTGTAATTTCTGAGAGAGATGGTGAGAGAAAACTTCTGAGTCTGAGAGAGTTTTCCATGGCTGTGAGCAAAATTAGGCCAAGCCATTTTGTACACATCCTCTCTGATAATCAACACATGTTTGTGTAAAAGGATTGAGTCTAACTCCTCTTGTACATTGAGTGCTAAGTCATTTCATATGACTGTGTAAGGTAGTTGACAGTTACGACTTTTCTGGCGCACATTTGACTGATCTTCTGAAGGTCAGATCTCGAAGCATAGTGTAAAGTTTTTGGTAAGTGATAGCTCGTTTGAAAGCTATTATCCTCAACTACATTTGGTCAAAAGATCTTTGAGAAACGGGACGCGTACTCAGAGAAATCAGCTTAAGAGTGGAGGTATGTCAAATCGATGAAGTAAATTTTCAGTTTTCAGACATAGTGAAAAAGTTGAAGCTAAATCAGAAGATTTTGAAGTTATTACTTGAAAGTTTTGGTTATTATGTGTTGATTAACATCAGCAAGAACATTCTTTAGCAAGTGATCAAAAGATTTTGCAAAGGTTGAGCTAATACAGGTCAGATTGAAGGATTGAAGAAAACGCGCAGATTTCTGTGAAGTGAAATTTTGATTTTCATTAGATTCAGAGATGAATACTTACAATGTGAGTTTTGCTAAGCTAATGATGGTTATGGAGGTCTTCTAATACCACATTAGTTTGGTTCTTGTGGTGTTTTACACACCAACAAAGTGGAGGAAATCGGGAGTTCTCACGAAGAGCGCACAGTAGTGCAAAATCAGGCCATGAGGGTCATAGAGGAAACTGTGCTACAATCTGCTTACTTCAAGAACCTGTCATCGAGACGCCTTATCCTCTCATCTGAACTCCAATACAGGCCTTATTATATTGTCTTGGCTGATTATAATGCAGAAATACAGAGAGTCACGGGTCAGATTCCTACCTTTGCTACCCAATTTCAACCCGAAGACCTTCCTCCAGAGGCGCAAAAAGGCAAAATTCGTCAACCCACCTGGCGGCAGAAACTTCTAGAGACATATCCAGAAATGCTACGCACATGGAACAACGCGCCTTTACATCTCCTATACAATCCATGCTACGGTCCAGTTCCATGCCGCAGGTCTTGGAAGGCATTCAATATCAAAGTGCAGAACAACGCACAATGCAAGGAATGGCTAAACTACTCGTACATTGCGCCACCACAGAGACCACCGTCGGTAGCATACATGATGGGAACAATTCGCCATTGGATGCCGCGATTGAAGCCCATGCCAGATGTAGCAGCTCAAATGATGCTTAAAATTTTAGATATGATGCAGGTAGTCCTGAAAACTTTTAGAAATGCAGCCGCACCACAGGTACGTCTCCCGGGGTTTACCAATGGAAATTATGATTTGGTGTATGACATGAGCACCACCCCCAGTATTCGTGTGGCTTACGCCTGGCATGCACGCATCAAATACCTCCCTGCATGTTACAAACAGACCTTCGAAGAAATGTTCAGATCAGGTTTCTGGGAGTATCACTCGGAGATCTTTGCACCGAAGCCAACACACCTGCTCCATCTCTTTGCTTGTGACAAAAGCAATGTACTCTGAGTACTACACCACCCCGCAACCAGAGGTCCCTGGCGCAATAAATTGGGATGCATTGGAAGCTGATCTAGCAAGAGGCTTAAGGATAGGAGAACACGAACTTGCCACCAATGTCATCCAATACTATATTGACCACCCGATAGAACAGAGGTCTATCAGGGGCAACAAACGCTAGGAAGGGGGGCGTGTTGGCATACAAGTCAGATGAAGAGCATACTAGCGCAACGGAGGAGTCATGCACAATATGGCAACAAGGCCCAATCATTTTTTCCATGGACCATTTACAACTCAAGTGATTTTAATCACTACACAAACATTGTAAATTCCGTTTTTGGTAGAATAGACTCCATTTTGTGCAAGCCGAGGAGTCCTCGAGCTTGAGGAGTATTAGAACTAGCTACATATCAATTTTCATAATTTTTAGACTCTGTTTGAGCCCTCAAATAGGCTCTAGAACCTAATTTTTAACTAGGCCGGACACTAGGTCTAGACAAGACCAAAGCTAGTTAGAAAACTATAAAAAGAGCTAGAGAGCTCATTTTTGAGGTTAGATTGTTTGTGAATTGAGCTTATGTAAGAGACTTTTTGACTAATGCAAAGAACTCCATTGTTCCTCTCCTTGTTCTTGCCTTGTGTGCACGTGTGTGTGTATGTGTGTGCATGCTTGTGTGCTTCTCACTCACACACTTGTGCCTTCACTTGCTCATAGTCTTCATACTAGTCCTCACGTCTCCACGGATTGACAATTATGAGGTGAATCTTCTCACGTTGGTATTCACCATTGTGCTAGAGTGACAACCAGAAATAAAACTTCTTAATTATTTTTATCCTCTTTAAATTCCCAACCATCACTTGAGCCATTTTAGAAGCACCCTGCATGTGCTTCCACTAGAACACCAATGGTTGCCTTGATCCACCAACCGAGCCCTTCACACTGACAATGCACGTGAGCATCAAATGGCTTGTCATTATGCCGATCCTCATATGGATTCATAGATTGCAATGCTTTAGGGGACACCTATTAAGTACATATGTTGCACACATAACAACCTCAAGCCAGAAATTATGTGGTAAAGTTTAACTCTTGATCGTACATCTCATCATCTCCATGAGTGACATGTTCTTCCTTTCAGCAACGCCATTCTATTGAGGTGTATATCACAGTATACACTGATGTTTTATCTCATCTTCAGCCAAAAATGCATTAAAGTCAAAAGACATATATTCCCCTTGTCAATGAGAATGGAGGGTTCCCATTTTACATGTTGATAAATTTTCAACCAAAACGAGAAACTGTTTGAAGCACATAAGCACTTTGGACTTTTCTTTTGATGGATATACACGTGCATGCCTAGAAAAATAATCAATGAAAGTCATGAAATAAAGGTGGCTCCAAAAGAAGGTGTTTGCATAGGACCACAAACATCATTGTGAACAAGCTGTAATTTTTTAGTAGCTCAAACTGAGCCATCTTTTGGGAAGGAGGAATGCTGCATTTTATCCAAAATATAGCCTTTATAGACATGTTTACTAGGTGCCTAAAGTTTGAGCAGAGAGGACACCATTTTTAGGTTTCTACAGACGTAACAAACTAGCAAAATTTAGATGACCAAAGCATGCATGCCAATGATTTGCACTTGATATGGCCTGAGAACCTTGAACCTAAAGAATATCATTATCTTCAATGCCATCCACATCACCTTCATTAATTGCATTTGCAAGTGTAATAGGAAATTTTTCACCACCTTGCACAATATTCCATAGTCCTTTTGCGACCAATACATTGAAGTATTTTGATGGTGATGCACCACAATGCGCTCTCCTTCTCCGAATCTCCACGACGATATCCTCGGGAGTAGAAAACTGAGCTCCTAAGGCTGCACACGGTACTCCGCATAGAGACTTCAGAATACGCAAAAAAACACAATACACAGGGAGCACGAAGACAGACTTCTTAGGTCTTACAAAATGCAGTCGAACATACAATCTGTGATTGACCAGGCCACTATATGTTTTATTAAAGAACATATACAAAGAAGTGTCCAGTGGCCATTTGGCCTTTCACATGGACATTAACGATAATAATCTCCCACTAAAGGCCAATATGGCCAAACTAACTATGGGAGAAAATATAAATAATGATAAAGAATGCCTGAGTGTAAGTATACAAAATATACCTCCCACCCAGTGGGCATGTTACATAGTATACAAGTGACTGTGTAAGATCATGAATCAAGTAACCCCCATCAAGTGACAACAATGTCAAAAGCTATCCTGTGGTAGAGCGTTAGTCAAAGCATCTACAACATTATCTCGAGTTTGAGCCTTCTCAATAATAATGCGCTTGGTGGCTAAGCAATCTCGAATGAAGTGATACCTCACCTCAATATGCTTGGTCTTTGCATGATAGACCGGATTCTTAGCCAAAGCAATGGCACTCTGACTATCACTGAGCAAATGAGGTACATGTTGAGGTAAACCCATATCACAAGCAAGATGAAAAAGCCACAATGCTTCCTTACATGCCTCACTTGTTGCAACATACTCTGCTTTTGTGGTGGAAACAATTGTACATTCTTGAAGATGAGATCTCCAAGAGATAGCACCACCAGCAAAATGAAAAATGTACCCTGATGTAGACTTACGATTGTCTACACCACCAGCATAGTCAGAATCTGTGTAACCAATAATGGATGATTTCCCTCTACCTAAGCATAGACACTTGTCATTAGTGCCACTCAAATATCTTAAAATCATCTTGGTTGCTTCCCAATGTTTCTTGCCAAGATTAGACATATATCTGCTCACAACTCCCACTGCAAATGCAATGTCTGGTCTCGTAGCTACCATAGCATACATAGACTACCTGATAGGGAATTTTGGTCATGAATTCCAGTGAAGTACTTTGGATATGTACTCACTTTGAGACAAGTATATGCATCTTTTGCTCCTATCACGAGTAATGTGCATGCAGAGAATATGTTTGGCATCCCCCAAATCCTTCATATCAAATGTCTTACTCAACTTCTTTTTGAGAATTGACAAATCATAAGAGGACTTCCCAGCAATCAGCATATCATTGACATAAAGTATCAAGCATATCAAGCTACCATCTGAGCATCTCTTTGTGTAGAGATAGTGATCCTCATTGCTTTGAGAATAGCGTTCAGACTTCATAAAAGCATCAAGCTTTTGGTACCATTGTCTAGGGGACTGTTTAAGTCCATACAAGCTCTTCTTAAGCTTACAAAATAGACTTTCCTTGCTTGGAACTACATAACCCTCTGGTTGTTCCATATAGATCTCATCTGTAAAATCTCCATACAAGAAAGCAGTTTTCACATCCATTTGGACTAGCTCTAAGTCCTCCATTGCAATGAATCCAAGCAACATGCACAGGGTAGTCATCTTGACCACTGGAGAAAAGATTTCCTCGAAATCAACACCATGTTGTTGCTTAAAACCGTTTCTAACAAGTCGTGCTTTATATTTTGGAGAAGCACTATCTGATGTGAATTTCAACTTATATACCCATTTACATGGTAAAGCTTTCCTTCCCTTTGGCAAAGGTACCAAATCCCAAGTACCATTCTTGTGGATAGAATCCAACTCACTCTTCATGGCACGCTCCCACTTGACATGATCCTCTATCTGCATAGCCCCCTTATAGCAAGAAGGCTCACCGGCATCTGTTAGCATAACAAACTATAAACCTGGAACATATCTATCAAGTGGATGTGAGACATGTGCAGAATGTCTCAATGGTTGCTGAACAGGAATATGTGCAGACTGATCTGAATGGACATTCTCTTGAACATCCCTATGTGCAGCATTTTTATGCATGCTAACCGGAGGACTAGTATCCTCAAACAACACTCTTCTCACTTCAACCTCCTTAATGGGCTGTTTATGCATCTTAGACTCATTGAAAATGACATCACTACTTCTGATCGCTGACCGTGTTTCAGGATCCCATAAGCGATATCCAAATTTTCCTTCTCGACCATATCCAAGAAAAATGCATTTCTTTGACTTATGATCCAACTTTTGTCTAAGATTCTTTGGTATATGAACATATGCTTCATTCACACCCAAAAACTCAAAGATGATCATAATATGGTGGTTTCCCTGTCCATAACTCTTCTACCGCTTTCAAACCTTTGGTAGTACTAGGTGAAAGGTTAATCACATGAACTGCAGTCAATACTGCTTCAGCCCAAAAACCTTGTGAGAGGTTTGAATGATGTAACATAGAGACTACTCTATCTTGAATAGTTATATTCATCCTCTCAGCTACAACATTCTGTACTGGGGTATAAGGAGCTATAAACTCTCTACGAATCCCTCTAGATTGACAAAAAAAGCTGAAGTCATGTGAGGTATACTCACCCCCGTTATCTGAACGTAAAGCCTTAAGCTTAGTTCATTTTTCAGCCTCAGCTGAAGCAAGCCATTTTCTGAAAGTAGGGAATACCTCATCCTTCGATTTGATAGGATATACCCAAACTTTTCTAGTAGCATCATCTATGAAAGTGACAAAGTAAAGTGAACCACCTAAGGACCTAGTCGGCATAGGACCACACACATCTGTATGAACGAGATCTAAAGGCTGAATTGAAGAGTCAATGTGCGTTCTATGCACATTTCTAGTTTGTTTTTCATATTGACAATGCTCACAAAATGAAAAATCGGAGAAAGATAACATAGGTAAGTATCCAGAACGAGAAAGATTTTCCATTCCACTATGAGATATATGGCCCAAAGGACCATGCCAAATACAAGCCATAGGTTGTTCAGTAATAGCTAACAAGTGTTCTTTCTGTGATACAAATAACGGATAAAGTGAGCCAACTTTGCTTCCTTTTGCAATAGCCATATTGCCCTTTGATATGCAAAAGAACTAGGCATAGAAGACCACCTTGTAACCAAGGTCATCAAGTTGACCAATTGTCATCAAAGTGCATGATAACTGAGGTACAGAGCGTACATTATGCATAGTAAATTTTGAACCATCAATGAACTACACAACCACATCTCCAATCCCCACAATGTCACACTGCTAAGGATCACCAAGTCTCACGATACCAAGTGACTTTGCTACATAATTAGAGAACCATTCTCTATGCAGTGTCACATGGAAAGAAGCACTAGAATCTAGCAGCCAGGTGTGGGAAAGAGAATCAGCCATAAGAGCCTCAGTTGGCACAGTACTATCAAGTTTCAGCACATCAACATCATCAAAAATAGCATTAATTTCTTCAATCTTCACAGTCCAAGTAGATGGTGCAGGTAACTGTTTAAGATGCCCATCAACATTCTGTCCTTTACCTTTAGCATTCTTTAATGCATGATAGTCTTTCTTCATGTGTCCTTTCTTATGACAATAATGGCATTCGATATCCCTCTTCTTTGATTTACTTCTACTCTTATTCTATTCACCATTCTTTTCCTTGTTCTCTCCTGCCACATTGTTGATTCTTTCCTTGGTAAGAATCACGAATATTATATGCATCTCCACTCTGAGTGCCAAACATAGATTTTCTACGAATCTCCTCACTCAAGAGTGCTCCACATATGTCATCATAGACGAGTTTATAACCAAGTGCACTATCGCTAATAGCTGTGCAAAAATGTATCTCATGATGAAGCAAGGTGCATAACAACAATACTACTTTCATTTCATTATCCATATCCATTTTTTGAGCCTATAATTGAGAGAATATAGCATCAAACTCATTTAGATGAGCAGCAACACTATCCGTGTCCGTCATACCAAGGTCATATAATTTTCTCATCAGATAGACTTTATTTGATGCCATCTCTTTTTCATATGTATTGCATAACTTCTTGCAAAGCTCCTCTGCACTTTCACAGTCTAATACTATAAAGTAAACATTATCTGCCAGGTGCAAGCGAATGGTAGACCTGGCTATTTCATCTAACTCAGCCCAATCATCTTCATCCATGTCAGCAAGCTTCTTTGAAATTCCATTTACTGGCTTCCATTGCCTCCTTTGAATCAGCACATCTTTAATCTGATTCTTCCATAGAGCAAAGTTTGTGCCATCAAATTTTTGGATCTCAAATTGATCTTTGCCCTACAAGTTATAGCTCCTCCTCGGAATGCGAGCACTAGACCCTGATCCATCGGATGTGCCTGAGACCTCTGATGCCATGATGATCGAGAATTGAATGGAATGATAATGGAGCTAGAAGAGTCCGAACACCAATGAATAAGTGTATCAAGGAGTAAATTGACCACTCTATAGTTGACAATACCAAAAATCTAGAAAAACTTGCCAGAGTATCCTTTGCAAAATGAGCGTATGACTAGTGTCAAAATATCATAAAACTGCAAGTACTGACATGTTTGCCTGCATAGTGAATCATTGAATCCACTGCATATAATCAGTTACCCAATATAAGCCAACTAGGCTTATCGAGCACCTATGAATAGATATTATACATCTCCTATGGCGAGGCAGGGTAAGTCTTCCACCAGCATCACTAAAGAGACCCCGACATCTGGGTGTCTCCTAGTTAAGAAAACCTCACCATGACCCTCTTTATCAAACATAAGAGGCTTTATGCAAAGAACGTAACCACTGTATCAATGACCACATGGACATACATAAGTGGTATCCAGAGAAGCATACATAATGTGTATGTGCTCAATATATGCAGTGAAATGACACTAAAAGGCTGAATGCAAAGCCCAAAAACTAGCCAATAACACCTACAAGTGTCTGTCAACTCTGACATGTGGAACATGTAAAACATAGTTACTAATGTCAACATGCATCCTAGGCCAATAATAGGTACTTCAAAGTTTTTCATATGTTCCATAAAGCCCTTTATGATCTACCCATAATGTTCCATGCATTTTCTTCACTAGTTGCAAGTGAGGATCTTGTTTTCCTAAGACTCATTGTGGATTTTTAACCTTACCATTAGCATGTCTCCAAAGATAACCGTTATGTAGGAAAAAATTGTAGGCTCTTTTCCTAATGTTACAGAATCTACTCGTAGTCCAGCTAGGTAATGGTTGCAATGTGCTTAGATACTTTCTTATTTCTCTCCATTCATCTTCATACTCAGACTCATGAAATTGCCCATACTCATAGACATGTGGAACATAGTCAACTAAGTTCACATTCTTTATTAGTTCACTTTCAACCTCATCATCAAATCTAGCTCTTGACAACATATCAATAACTTAATTTGACTTACATGAAATATGAATTAACTTAAGATTTATGTACTTAATATATGATATCCATTTGAGCATGGCTATATCTGGAGATGAACAATTTGCTATTCGTCCAATGAGAGGCAAACAATCAAACTCAACTTTAACATCTAAACCTATAAAGTATTCTTTATCTGTTTTCAAAGTTGTTACCATACCCCATAGTTCCCGTTTGATTTGAGGATAGACGCTTCACTATCTATTCCCTTCACTATCATCTTGACTTATGACCCAACCTATACTAATAGGACTAGTTTCAACAATCAATATGATAAGTAAATTTATAGATTATTCTACCACGCTTAAGGATGGGAGCTTCAATCAATAACCTCTTCAGTTTATGCATAGCTTGTGTGTGTTTTTTAGTCCAAATAAATTTTCATTTCTTTCTCAATAAGTTATAGAGACAATGAGCAATGTGAGCAAAGTGTGGGATCCAAATAACATAAAAGATGCAAGCACCAAGAAATCTGCATACCTCATGCACATTGTGACATGTTTCTAAAATCTTGCTAATGGCATCAACTTTTTGTGGGTGTGGCTTTCGTCCGTAGTGACCACAAAAGTATCCAATGATGAGAACCTCATTGATACCAAAAACAAATTTCTCTATTGAGCAAATTGAGCCTACTTCAATAAATCGTTGAAAAATCTTTTGACAATCAAGAATATGGGCCTTAACAAACTGCCGACATCCATATCTATCCAAAGTATGGTCTTTTTCTATTTCTAGACAACCCTTGATAGGAATATCATCTATGAACATCATAGCTATGTGTGGTATAAAATCGTGCAATACCAAATTCATTGCGTTCATCATATGAGCAACGGAATCGGTTGCAACTTGAGGTAGCATACACGTTCTAACCAAACCCAGAGGTGTAGTTATATGTCTAATTTCCATCACCAAGTTGAATTGGTCATAACTGGAATAGAGATCTCCCATCGAGTAAATAGAACGCCCTGCACATGCTTCTGCAAATTCATCCACAATTGGCCTAGTACCAACATGTTTTATGGTTACTTTGTTAATTGATTGAAGATCTTGGATAAACTAAAGTTTTCTATCCTGATTTTGCATGATGAACCAATGGTTTGAATAAGGAGCAGATGAGTACTCAAGAATATACATATTTAGCTTTTCTTTAAGCAATCACATCAATTAAGGAAGATGAGCTTTAGGCACAGGAATATGCGGCAAGTTCCAAGGAATATGTGGAATTGTGAGAATAATCATTGAAGAAATAATCCTAGGATCTGCACAACATATTTTAGAGGGCTCTAAAGAGAAAGCTTTTCCATGTTCTTGTATGATCTTCTAGAAATATTCTTTTTCTATAGAAAGAAGAAAGCCACTCAATCTATTTTGACTTGTTTTAGTGTTTCCTCAGTAAATCATGTCCAATTTTCGATGGATCTCAAAGGGTTGGTTCATGACATGCTTTCTTAATGATTTCGTTACTATGTTTGGGAACTGGTTGTGATATTGGCTTCACTTTCTTGTTTACTGCTTTGTATTTTGTTTCAATGAAAACATCATGTGTTTGGTTCAATTTTATGTATTTATCAAATTTGAGAGCATACTGTTTTGTTTTGGACTCCAAGTTGTCCTCTCCAATCATGAAGTAACAAAGAATCAACAAATCATCTTTATTTTGTCAATCCTAGGAATATCCACAAGACCACAGCCCCTTCAAGATAACAGAGTCAAGGAAATAAGAGATTGATGGCTGGATTGCTGAGAGAAATTGAAGATGAAGAGAAAATCTTGAGATTACCATAACTAAGGCAAATCTCCATCATTTTCTATGTTCTTTATATCAAAACCATGCCATTTCTTTAGCAGAATACAAATATGAACTCAAAACTGAAAAATATCACCTGTATCACCAAGACGAGACAATCGCGATTCTGTACCAACAGACAATTTTCACAATTTTGAAACTTTCTGCAGTCCTTTCCACTCATTTACAGCAATAGGTCTCTCTCTTCATACAACTTACTCAGTAATACACAATTAAGACTCACAAATCTCCATGCTTAGACAAGAGACAAGCTCACACATCAAAAGAAATACACACAATAAGAGAAAACACGATTTTGCAGAAACTCTTTCTTCTCTATTGATAGCTTGAGTAAATGGCTAACCAACCTCTCCAAAATAGAGAAAATTGACTTATATACATTTTCAAGTGTCCCTTTTCACACTTGAAATTAGGTCCTTTTCTCTAATTTTCTAAAAAAATGCTATCTAAGAGTTTCTAAAAATTCTACAAAAATTACATAAGATCCTCAACCATATAAGGAAGACTCTTCCTTATTTTTACAATCATTGCATAAATATTTTACAATTTTTTTGACTTTTTACTAATTTTTTTCATCAAAAATGCTCCTTCAAAATCACTCCTTCCAACATCCTTCCCCTCCTAAGCCTTTCGGCTCCTGACGAAAGATTTTCTTTATGTGAACTCAGCTTTATTTCTTCTTCCTTTGATATACTTGTGACACCAAGTCATGGCTCTTCCTTTCTGTGACATTCAAATTATTAACCATTTCGAATAAAGCTTTCCTCCATTGCACTGCAGCTTCAGGCTTGTCTATAACATCCTTCTTCAAATATTCTGTGTAGGCAACTTCATAGGCAGTAAGTCTTGCTTTTGTAACAACTGATAGGTTTCCAAAAATCTCTGATTCCTTCTCAAAAAATCCATAATCGAAAGCATCCTCAAAAATCTGTAAGTAATGGCTACCCAAAAATATAATTCTGCTGTAGTAGGCCATTAAGCAGATCCTATCTGGTGTCTCACTTAAATCAAACAATAGAGCATCGGTTGGTGAATTAAAACCTATGTAGTTCAAAATTCTGATGTCTGTATCAGTGTAGGTCTCTATACAAGCTAGAATCAATCTCATTATTCTGACAAGTAGTATACAGGCTGGATCATTAACATCCTTATATGTCGTTAAAATTGATTCAGCAGCATTCACCATGTAGTTTTTTGTAGGCCAAGTACCTGCCTTTGGACCTGCTATTTTTGGAAAATTCAGCCACTTTGCTGGAATCTGTCCTGTTTTCCTCCTTTCCCAAAAAACAATCCATTCTCTTCTTCTAGCAACTGGACAATAGGCTGGGTTTATCTTTAAATTCAAAGGTGCCTCTTTCCAGATTTTTCTGCATTCCTTATTGGCATCCAACCACTTATTCCTCCATTTAGGATTTGCTCTTTCAAATAACTCCTTCGTGACATTAATATCTTCTTCAAATTCAAGGTATTTGTTCGGAGATAGCCCTACTCTGGCTAATTGATAATTCTTTATACTCTCCAAGATCATGCAGAAAGGTATTCCCAATCCATCTGCAGCCCAATGATGCTGATCTGGATTAATGCCTTTATTCAGAGCAAATTTAACTATTTGATCTTCATATTCATCATGCATTTGTCTAATAAAACCCATTCTTGCTTCTCTACTGGTCAATAACTTCTGTACAAAATCTTCAGAAGATTCTTCCTCTGTTTCTTTGGCTGCTGACTCCTTGTTCTCTTGTTCCTTGTCAAAATCCCCTGTTTCATATTCCCTGTTATCTGTATCTTCTGCCTGTATTTGATCTTGAATTTCTTCTGGGACTTTTGATTTCTCCAACTGTTTCTGTAGTTCTTCTATAGTCATCTTTGAACTTTTGTCCTGAGCTGCCCATAACTCCTTTTCCTTCCTCCACTCATTTCTTTCTTCCTCCATCTTTGCTTGCCATTCACCTCTTTCCTTCTCTACCTCCAGATGTAGTTGATGATATCCTCTCATTGATGTGGCAGCATGAGTGTTTGCCTGTTTCTCCATTTCTTTGGCCTCTTTTAATTCTGTTTGAAGTCTTTGAATTTCTTTATGCAGCTCTTCCTTTTCTTCCTCTGTCAATTGAACAGATTTGCTTTCACCTTGTATTTGACCTTCTTCTAACAATACTTTATTAATTTCTTCATGTGCTCTAGTCAGAATTTGATAAGATGTTTGTAAAGTTCTGTATCTTCCTCCAATGGTTTTTAATTCCATATCCATTTTGGTATTCTGCTCTGATAACTTTACACTCTTTTCTTCCAGATATTGTATCCTATTCTGCTTCTGAACCTCAGCTTCTTCCAAAGCAATGATTCTATTGAGATATTCCTCATTCCTTTCCTTTATCAACCTTAATTGCTCTGTCATCTGCTCTTTTTCTTTCTTGTGTTCTTTGATAATTAAACTGCCTTTTTCAAATTCTGATTCAGCCACCATTCCTGATATGATCATATTCCTACTAGATGGTCTGAATTGTTCAATGTTGCTCATAATCATTTGACAAGCTGATCTTATATTTTTGGGTATTCTCTCCAACCCTACTTCTATTTCTGTCTGTCTTACTTCAATTTGCTTATCTTCTTTCTCCACCTCATCTTCTTCTGCTGCTGTTTCATCTTCTATGTCCTGCATATCTTGTTCTTCATCATTGTGATCATAGTTTTCTGTATCCTGATTGTTATCATCCTCTTCATAAACTAAGGCTCTGTCATTTGCACTCTTTTGCTCTGAGAAATCTGAAACTTCTTTCTTTTCTAATGGCTTCTTTTCTTCTAATACTTGTTGCTTCTCTGTGAAGAGCTGGTCTTCCTGCTCCTGCTTTTCCTGAACTTCAACTGATTCACTTTCTTTTGTACCAGCAACCTGGTCATTAGTTTTCTCTTTTATGCATTCCTGATCTTGCTCCTCCATATCCATAAAATCTGCTTCCACTTCCTGTTCTTGATCAGTCTTAGATGTAAATTCCTCATTGCTTTTTATATCCTGCAACACATCTTTTATACTTTGAACAATGCCTTCCTCTATCACTTGTCCAAAGACCTCTTGAGCATTCTTTCCTGATTCTAACTCCTTGCTTTCCTGTTCTTTGAATGCATCCTTCTGCTGAATATTTGAGCTAAGTACACTACCGAATACTTTTTTTGCTAGTTCCTCCAAACTTGCAGTCAAGCTTGCATTTAATTTGAACTGTGTCTGTGATGGGTTGGTCCATATTGAATTTTGGTCAACATTCGTTATTCCAGAATTATCTTCATTTCTCTTCTGGTCTTCCTCTTCTGTCATCCTTGCCTTTCCTTTTAACTGCCTCCTTTCTTCTTCAGCACTCCTCTGTGGAACTAATTCCTCCTGTGTCTGCTTCTCTTGAGATTTCTTACTTGAATCCTCAGGTGTTTTCACTTTTTCCACAGCCTGTACAGCTATATTGGGAGTGTTGGGTATTGACAGATTTAAACTTTTTAGCAAAAAACTCTCAATGTCGCTGTCTGAATCAGATGAGAATCTTGAAGATCCTCCCACTTCTTGTTCTATAGGCTTTGACACTTCCATCTCTGAGGTTAGCTTTTGTGTTTCTTTGGTAGTTACCTGTCTCATTTCTTTTATCACAGGTTCATCTGCCATCTTTCCTTTCCCTTTCTTTATCAGCTTCTTCTTTTGAACAGGTTTCCTTGGCATCTTCTTTTTCACTATCACTGTAGTTCTGGCCTCTGGAGGTCCTTGCAACTCCTTGAAGTATGCCAGCAATTCTACCTCCTTCTTTACAAATGTCTCCTCAGTTTCTGCTGCCATCATTTCTTCATGCAATGCTTCATAATGTTCCACCTCTTCTTGAATCCAATCAGTGGCTTTACATGAAAAATCTTCCAGCATTTTTTGATATTGTGCCTCGTATATGGCTCTTTTGCTGTTTCCTTGAGTGAGATAAGTGTAAAGTTGTTCTTTGCTTGTCTGCGGAGGATGAGGTTCACTGGAGGATTGCACCTTTTTCTGTGCTGCCACCTGTTCCTCTCTTGTTTCTTCCGTCTGTTCTAACTCTACTTTTCTGGGGTCCAACTTTCTTTTCTTTACTGGAACCACTTCCTCAGATATTATTTTTCTCTTCATTCCTGTTCCCCTCATACGAGTTTGTCCTTCTGATTCTCTTCCAAGTGCTTTCTTTGGGGGACTTTTGATTCCTGCCATCAAGTTTCTGAAGTACTGGGCTTCTGGAGCTAATTTCAATTGTTCTTCCATACCCAGAACATGATAAATGATTTTTGTCAAAAACTGTGCTCCATTCATGAATTTCTTCTGCTCCCAGTGCTTTGCTGCTTCCTTCAGCTGTTCATGGATGTAAGGTGAGACATCCATCACCCCAAATGGCTTGGTTTTATCTTTGTTATTGAACATTAGTAGAGTAACTGGCTTATGAGGCATGGTGTACCTTGGTAATTTCGGAAAACAAAAGAACTGCAAGAACATTCTTATAGCATATTCTTCATTTTCTTTTCCCTTGAAATCAGTGAACTTTACATACCCCGTATAAGTCTCCTTATTTTTCTTGACAAAACTTTGGTCCAGTTTAGTGCCCATGGGATAGAACTGTAATGCGGCTCTGATATGTTCTGCTTTGATGACTATCCCTGCTTCCTGATTGTCTTTATTCTTCACTTTACATCTGAAGTAGGCATCATTGCCTTTTCCCACTTCCTCTAAGCTTCCCATCACTTGAGCTACTCTTTCAAAGTCAATAAAGAAAATTGGTTCTTCTAAGAGCTTGTGCAATCCCACAGCTTTCCATCTTTTGAGGTTGACAGAAGTTTTTTGAAACCTGTAGAATTCTTGGCACAGCATGGTATACTTATATCCTCCCACTGTAACTGTGAAGATATGCTGTCCTATCACTCCCAGAATTTCTTTAAGTTCTTTTGCTATTTTTTCAGCTTCTGGGATTTCCTGATCTTCTTCGGATTCTAAGTCCACTTGTTCTTCCGCTGCATCATTGTCCAAAAACCAGTGTCCTCTGGACAAAGTGACTGAATCAGCTTTGAAGTCGTGAATTGCCAACTCTTTTGTATTCACCATCCTGTATTTATATATAATAGAAAAGAAAATACTCCACCCACATGAGTCACAAGATTTCATAAGAAAATACTATATTATTCTGGAATGTTACTGACATATATAAAAAATATGAAAGACTCAATTTTAAGTGAGCATCACAGGTGTAGCAAGACATCTATTGTGCTCTCTCCAATTGTCACTTCCTTGCTCACAAAACAATTCCTGAATTGGAAGAATGATGCTAGAAAAGATGATTTAATGAAGAAACTTGAAAAAGTAATGGTAAAAAAGAAAAATGATCACAAAAAATTAAAAATCAATAAGACAAAACAACTTTTTTCCATAATAAATTACTCTTTCCCTCCCTATATCTTGCTTTGTGTTCTTTTATTTTTTTTTGAAAATCAATAAAATAAAATATATTTTTCTGGTTTTTTTTTTTTTTTTTTTTTTTTTTTTTTTTTTTTTTTTTTTTTTTTACCTTCTTTCCTTCCCCTCCTAATTTTCTTCTAAGGGGAAAGAAGGAAATATTTTTTTGTCTTTTCCAAAATTCCAAGAATAGGTCCATTGTGGATTATCTCTCTTCCATTGACCTAATTCTAGTTTTTTTACCCAGTAATATTTCACTCCATCTGTCCTTCTGTTATGGAAATATCCATACTCTGTGGATGAACATTTTTTGACATTTTTTGGCTTCCATATCCATTTTGTTTTTATTTCCTGTTTTGGTAAGCCATAATTGTGCATGACCTGTTTCCATATTCTTTTTGTTCTGTTTTGTTGATATTGCAACTTTGGCAATAACAGTTTTCTCTGTTCTGTCTCCTCCTCAACCTTCACCTCTTCAGTCTTTTGCTGATCTTGAGTGTATGAAGCTTGATCACTTTGTATTGTCATAATGTTCCTATCCTTCATTGAGAAAGCAAATCCTTCGAGATGTGGGTCATGAACATCCATATGATCTACCTGCTCTTCATTACTCAGAAAGAACATTAAAAACTTTTTGTCCTTGATGGTCAAATTAAGCTTCATTTTTTCAAAATTTAAGATGACTTTACCTTGTTTGAGCCATGGTTGCCCTAAAATCAGCTTTTCAGTCATTAAATGGTCTGGCCATTCTTCACAATCTATCTCCATATATTCATTATTAAATTTAATTTTAATAGAAAGTGAAGATAAGCTTTGAATTCTTTTTCCTCCCAGGGTTTTGATCAAAATTCTGCTTTCAGCTTTCTTAAGATTAAACTTATTGATCAAGGCTGAGCTAATTAAATTCACTTGAGCTCCCGAATCTATCAAAACCCTTATGTTTTCATTCTGGTAATTCATCATAATCACAGGCAAATGTTCTTTTTGTTTTAGAGTGTTTTCACATACACACACTTGTTTCAATTTCCTAATTCTTTCCTTGGCTTCTAGTTGAGCCTCCTGTCTAATACTTTCTTCTTCTTTTTTCCTATTTTTGGCCTTTTGCAACCTTCTCCATTCCTCAGTAGTTAATGGGCACTCATACCTCTTTACTCTACATCCACTTATGAAATTTGGCATGATTTCCCCATCAATATTGGCTAACTGAATAGCTCCACTTTTGCTTATCTGATGTATGATATATGGCCCATGACCTTTTTTCTGAAACTTTTTCTGATGTTCTTTGATTGTGTAAGCTAAGACCAGGTCTCCTTCTTGTAGATCTTTGTCTTTTATGTGAACATCATGATAAGCTTTTTGTCTTTTCTTGTTTGTGTATATACTCATCACTGCTTGGAGTCTCGATGCTCCCAATTTTTCTAAGTCTATGACTCTCTCAGATAATTCATGTCCTGTCCAATTGTATTGGCTACCCACCTTCAGTGTTGGAATAAGAAATTCCATAGGTAAAACCGCATTCTGGCCATACACCAAATTGAATGGTGTAGTCCCTAGAGCTGTTTTGTATGCCACTCTATAAGCCCAAAGAACATGATTCAATTGATAATCCCAGTCATTTCTATTTGTGTTGACTAATTTGGTCAATACATTGCAAAGTACTTTATTAGTACTTTCTGCTAACCCATTGGCCTGGGGGTGATATGGGGCTGACTTATTGTGTCTAATCATGAAATAATTAGTCATGTTTTCTATGATCTGATTCAAAAAATGAGTCCCCCTATCACTTACCAATTCAATTGGTAGTCCAAATCTAGTGATAATGTTTTCATACAAAAATCTAGCAGTGGTGTGAGCATCATTTCTTTTAGTAGCTTTGGCCTCAGCCCATTTTGTCAAATAATCTGTAGCTACTAGTATGTATTCTGCATGAGATTGTCTGGCTGGAGGATGTATTGGTCCAATAAAATCCAATCCCCATTTGCTAAAAGCTCTGGCTGAAATTAAAGGAATTAATGGCATGTTATCTCTTTTGTTTGGTTGGCTTACCCTTTGACAGACATCACATTTTTTCACATAAGTTCTAGCATCAGGAAATAGGGTTGGCCACCAAAAGCCAGAATATAAGATGAGTTTGGCTGTTCTATCACTTGAAAAATGTCCTCCAACTACTCCTGAGTGTGCCATTTCCAACATCTCTAAATACTTTTCTTCTGGAACACAGATTCTCAGATATCCATCCATTCCTCTCTTGTATAATTGCTCTCCTATGAGTTGATATTCCTCTGAGATCACTTGTAGATTTCTTGCATCAGCACCAGCTATTACTTGTTCCCCTTTCTCCTTTCTCTTCAACTTCTCAACAATATTTTCACTCCATTCAGGGTTTTTCTGAAACCAATATAGAGTTATTAATTCTGCTTTCTGCCATGTTTGACATTGTTGACAATTATCAATATATCTCTCCACATCTTGAATCTTATTTGGCCAATGTACTCCCATCCTATTAAGGTTACTAAGAGTAACAATTGTAGAAGCATGAGTACATGGATTCCAGCAATGAGCTTTTCTTACATATTCATGTTGCTCTTCTTCTGGAGTACAATATTCCAGTATACCTGACTGATTGAGGTGATACAAATGTCCAGCTAACAACATGAAATTCCTGCTTTGTAACACCAGATGTGTATTATTTGCTAATGACCTACAAGGTCCCATGGTTAGCAAAGGAATTAATGACATTGACCATTCAGGAACACTTTCCACCTTGAATAAGTATGTATCTGGCAAATCATCATCTATAGGTGAACTAGGTTCTTTTGACTGAATTCTTGATAAATGATCTGCTCTCAAGTGTGTTTTTCCTTGTCTAACCACCACCTCAAACTCAAATTCCATTAGTAAAAGAAACCATCTTACTATTCTTCCTGTATGACATGGTTTATTTACTAAATAGAGTAGAGCTTGGTGATCCACAAAGAATTTAAACTTGTTGGCCAATAGATAATGTCTGTATTTTTTGACAGCAAAAATCATTCCCAACCCTTCTCTCTCAGTAGTTGTGTAGTTTTTTTCTGCAATGTTTAATTGTCTACTTGCATATGCTACTGGGAAATCTAATTTGCTTCCTTCTATAGGTTGTGCTAACACACATCCCAGAGCATAATTTGAAGCATCAACATGTACATGAAAGATTTTATCCCACTGAGGTGTTTTCAAGATTGGTGCTGTCACCAAACAAGTTTTTAATGTTTCAAATGCTTGGTCACATTCTTCAGTCCACTCAAACTTTGTGATGAGGGCATATAAGGGTTTGGCTATATCAGCAAATTTGTATACAAATTTTCTGTAGTACCCACAATGTCCCATAAAAGTTTGGAGTTCCTTCACATTTGTTGGTCTAGGAAGCTCTATTATGGCTTTTATTTTCTTTTCATCAGTAGAGATTCCATTTTTTGATACTATGTGACCCAACATTCTTCCTTGCCTGACATAGAATACACACTTTTCTGGGTTTAGGCATACTCTATATGTCCTGCACTTCCTGAATATTCTTTCCAAATCTTGTAAATGATCTTGTCTTTTTAAAGAAAAAGTGCATAAGTCATCTACATAGATTTCCATTACATTTCTCAGGAATTCTTTGAAAATATGACACATCAACCTTTGAAAAGTTGCTGGGGCATTGGTCAATCCAAAGGGCATAACCCTAAAAGCATAAACCCCCCATTCTGTAGAAAAGGCAGTCTTATGTTGGTCCTCTAAAGCTATTGGTACTTGATTGTATCCAGAGAAGCCATCTAGAAAACTATAGACTTCCTTTCCTGCAACTCTCTCAAGAAGATGATCTGTTATTGGCAGTGGATAACTATCCCTTATAGTTGCTGCATTTACCTTCTTCAAGTTAATGCATACCCTAAGTTTCCCATTCTTTTTTGGCACCACAACTATAGGTGATATCCATTCAGTGTATTCTATTTCATAAATGAAATTAGCAGCCAACAATTTGTCAATTTCTTCCTTTATTTTGGCAGAGTATTTGTCATTAAATGTATAATGTCTCTGTTTGCTTGGTTTTGCATCAGGTGTCATAGGAATCTTATGCTCACATATTTTTGGATCAATTCCTTTCAAATCTTTATAACTGTAAGCAAATACATCCCTATAGTTCTTTGCTAGGTTCCTTAATGCTTCTTCTTCTTGTGATGTCATGTCATCAGCTATTACTATTTGTCTCTCTTCTCCCTCTTCCTGTGTAATTACAATTTTCTTTGTTTGTTCTTCATTATCATATGCTTCCCCTTTCTTCTTCTCTCTTTTTGGTTTCATTCTCAGAAGTAGTCTGTCTTCTACTTCATAAGTTTTAAAGTTTGTTGGTACATCAAAGTATTGATCTCTGTTTATCTCTTTCTCTTCCTTTTCCTTTTCCTGGTCCCTTTCTATTTCTTTGTGTTTATGTTCCTTGTATTTGCCTGAGATTTTATCTTTGATTGCATCCTCAGCTTTTACTGTTTCCAAATATTGTGATTTTCCTTGTGTTAATATCATTTCCTGATTTTGATCCTCTTCTCTTTGTGATACTCCTATCATGTGTATGCCAATGTGGAAGATATCAAATCCTTCCTCATTTTGGAATTCCACTCCCACATATTCCTCACTGGCCAAATCCATTGTAGCTAAGATTTGATTCCATCCATAAGGCTCAAATTCTTCATCTTTGAACTGTTGAGGCACATAATTTTCATCTTGTATTTCTCTTTCTTCCACACAATCTTCTCTTCTTAACTTCCTTTTCCTATTTGTGATATTTCTTAATAGGTTACACTTCCAAACTGCTGATTCTCCTTCTTCCTGATCCTCCCTCTCTGATTCTTCACTTTCTTGTTGATTTTGATGTATTTTATACCATTCTCTAGGAGATATGTCACAATAGTGGCCATTTCTTAAGTTTACTCTTGTTATTCTCCCCTGGTTCTGAAGATATAAACAATCATTACCCCAATCTTGTACAATTTGCATTTGTCTCATGAAGGGTCTTCCTAGGATAATTTCATAAGATGTGGATTGTGGAAATTCTACTATAGCAAATGTATGCTCTATTTCTATGCCACATATGTCCACAATCACTTTTTCCCAAATTCCTAGGGGCTTTTCTATATGACCATCTGCAAGTTGTAATCTCATTTTAGTGGGTAATAATTCCTTTCTTCCCCATTTCTCCCAGGTTTGTTTAGTCATTATAGCCACTCCTGATCCACTATCCAAAATGGCTTTTGCTGAATGTTTTTCATATTGTAATTTTAATGTTGAATTCCCTTCTTCTCCTTCACAATATCCTCCTATTTTGTCAATAGGAATATACCATAATTCCTCTAATTCTTGTGTTGGTGAATGAAGGTTTTCAGATATTGTTTCTTCCTTGTTCATCTTGTTTTGTAGGTGAGGATTTTGTTTCAACAAATTTTCCCATGTTGTATGACATGTAATACTACAATGTTCACCTAAACTCATTTGGAATGTAATGTGTGGATTGCCTTCTTTATCATCTTCCTTGGTTTTTGTTATTTCATGCTGATCAAATGTTCTCCAAGAGCTGTCTTCTTCCCCTAACCTGAGTTGTGTTTCCTGGATAATTTGTTTGCATTTTAGCATCCTTTCATGCTCTAAATCTGGTATGGGATAAGCCATTGCATGATCTGCAGGGCTTGGTCCCTCTTGAATTCTTCCTTTGTAGGCTTTGATTAGGGTGTCTAGGCTCTGAGAATTTCCTAATTCAGACAGATTCTGGGTCTTTTGAGGAGAAGTATGTTTTGAATTTGTTTGTTCCTGACTGTCTTCTTCCAGACTTTTGCCCACTTTTCTTTTCTTTTCCCATTTCCCTCTCTGTCTATTTTTCTTCCCTTTTGATGTGGAACCTTCCTTTTGTTCTTTAATTGTTCCTTGTTGTTTGGCTTGTGCCCTTGTTATAACATTAAGTTCAATTTGATCATTGTCACTCAATTCCTCTTGTTCCATAATTTTGATTGTTTTTAAAGGTATGTTATTAGGTGTGTTCTGTTGTTTTTGGGGATTTTTTGGACAGTCCTTGATCAGATGTTCTCTACCACAATCCTTACAATATGCTCCCTCTATCCTGAATGTTGGAGGTTGTGGACAATCTCTAATGAAATGCTCTCCCCCACACCTATAACATGTTATCCTTGGTCCCCCTTTGAATTGAGGTTTTTGATTGGACATGTAGTTGTTAGTAATGTACATGAATGTTGCTGTGTCCATTTCAATTTTTCCATTTCCTAGATCTAGGGCTTTAAGCTCAGGTTCCCTAATTTCATAATCTTCCCATTCTTCCTGATGTCCCTCACTCCATTGATACTCCTCCTTATAAGGTGATCTGAATCTTGAATTTCCTTCATCAATGGGTGTATATTTGACTGGTACCACATTGGTTGGAATGGGAGGTTGTTGTCCCAATACTGGTCTTGGTTGCTCAGTATAACCTGATTCCCTCTGAGCCATATAGTCTCTTTCCTTGACAGGTTGTTTGTTATAGAAGCAATCCTCCCTGGTATGGTTTGTCCATTTTCTCTCTAGTGTACAATACTTGAGTGTCTTTCTATCTTGTAAGTGTTGTGGTTTCTGATAAGGGCATTGTTGTGCCAAATGATTTTCTCCACAATTATAACATTTCTTGTTTGTGTTCATCCTAGAGTTTATCAGATTAGTTTTAGTGCTTACCTCTAGGGCTTTAGCAATAGCCTGAGCCAACTCTTCTGCTGGAGGGATTTTGTCTTCATAAGATCTGGGTTGATCAAATGCTAACAAATCTTGACCTCTGTTGTCCTCCAAATCTATTGCTTCCTTCACACAGGCTGCTAAATCAGGACATCTCCTATAGTACACTAGGGTCCTTAATTGGGCACTTTTTAATCCTTCAATGAATAAGGATACTTGTTTTGCCATGGAAGGTACTTCTTCTCTTGGGCATCTATCAATGTACTGCTTAAACCTTCTGGCTGCTTCCCTTACATTTTCCTCCTTTTGTTGTTTGAAGCTGTGTATCAATGTGGCAGTACTATGTTTGATTCCAGTCTTAGAGAATTCACCAATGAAAGCTTCTAAGAATGATTCAATGTCTAGGTACATTTCTTTTCTCAAAGGAATGAACCATGACAAGGCTGGCCCTGTTAGGGTTAGACCAAATGCTTCAAATTGTACCTTGTAATCTTCTACTTCCTCTGCCCTAATTAGTTGTCTAAACTCTGCAGCATGAGCATGAGGATCTGAATACCCTTCATATTGGTTTTTCATGCATTTGGCTACTTGATATGGTCTAAGCATCCTACCCTGAGGTTGCCAATGAGGTCTTCTTCTGAGTGGGAAGTCATTGTTTCCTTCTGGTTCTCTGTCAAAGGGATTTGGTGAAGCATGTGTCCTTCTCCCATAATTTTGCTCATTATTAGTGTAGTTTTCATTTGGTCTAGGTATGTCTGGTTGTCCCATGTTATGTTCCCAAGGTCCTTTGTCAGCACATTGCCCTAGATCATTTGAATTTTCTGGGTCTTGAGAGAAGATGTATACACATCCTTGCCTGTCTTCATATCTTCCATCTTTGAATTGGGCTACTGGGGTTATATTCAGGGGAATTTCTGAATTTCTCAGTCTAATGAGAAATTTATGCATTCCATCCTGGTATACATAGGTTCCAAACCTATTTGTATACATGTACTTAAGGATATTTCTAAAATCCCCAGTTTCTATTGACTCATTTGTCTCATTCAGGTTTTCCATGTTATTTTCTTGGCTTAAACTTCTTCCTGATCTTTTATCACTTCCTGGCTCTTTTTCCTTTCTTGTTAGGTCTTGCTTAGAAAGTGAATTTATTTTATTTCCAGACCTTAGTATCATTCAACTATTTTGACAAATTTCTAATGCTCAAAGGAGTGTTTGTCACAGTTTCCTAACCAATGTATTGGTTTTCCACAATTTTTTGTCCAAAATTGTGTGTGTTTTAATTTTCTTCCTGTGTTTTGTGTTTTTCACAACTTTCTAATGAAATTAGGGTTTTTCACGATTTTCTACTGCCAGTAGTGTTTTTTCACGATTTTCAGATGAAAATCGTGTTTTTCACAATTTTATGATGCATTTGGACTTTTTCACGATTTTCTGTTGGATTTAGGTTTTTTCACGATTTTGTGCCTACCTGTGAGTTTTTTTACAATTTTCTGTTGAAAATCGTGTTTTTCACGATTTTCTACTTACTTGTGAATTTTTCACGATTTTCTGTTGAAAATCGTGTTTTTCACGATTTTCTACCTACTTGTGAATTTTTCACGATTTTCTGTTGAAAATCGTGTTTTTCACGATTTTCTACTTACTTGTGAATTTTTCACGATTTTCTGTTGAAAATCGTGTTTTTCACGATTTTCTACTTACTTGTGAATTTTTCACGATTTTCTGTTGAAAATCGTGTTTTTCACGATTTTGTGTTCAAAATCGAGTTATCCACGATTTTGAGTGAAAATCGTGTTTTTCACGATTGTGTGTTCACAATCGAGTTTTCCACGATTTTGTGTGAAAATCGCGTTTTTCACGATTGTGTGTTCACAATCGAGTTTTCCACGATTTTGTGTGAAAATCGTGTTTTTCACGATTGTGTGTTCACAATCGAGTTTTCCACGATTTTGTGTTAAAATCGTGTTTTTTCACGATTTTGTTCACAGAATCGTGTTTTTCACGATTTTGTGTCAGAATCGTGTTTTTTTTCACGATTTTGTTCACAGAATCGTGTTTTTCACGATTTTGTGTCAGAATCGTGTTTTTTTTCACGATTTTGTTCACAGAATCGTGTTTTTCACGATTTTGTGTCAAAATCGTGTTTTTTCACGATTTTGTTCACAGAATCGTGTTTTTCACGATTTTGTGTCAGAATCGTGTTTTTTTTCACGATTTTGTTCACAGAATCGTGTTTTTCACGATTTTGTGTCAAAATCGTGTTTTTCACGATTTTGTTCCCAGACAATCGTGATTGCTCACAGATTGTAAAAACACGATTTTCTTAAGAAAATCGCGTTCTGGGAATCGCGATTTTGTGGGAACTTTTTCACAGAATCGCGATTTTGAGTAAAACTCAGAATCGCGATTTTGTCCAATTTTTTGGCAGAATTTCAACTTATGATTTTTTCAATATTTTTTCACTTAGAGAATCGCAAAATCAAAATTTTAACATGCAATGAAGAAATTTTTTGAAAAACATTTTTTTTTACTGAAAAACAATAAAAAACAGGAAATCGCGATTTCGTGTATTTACTATTTCCCTACTTTTTTGTGTTATTTTCTCACTTTTATGCAAAAAATATGTACTAGACTTTTTACCTTGCTTGCCAAGTTGAAAAAAATCCAAAAACTTGCTTGTAGCTGAAAGTCGCGATTCTGTTGCTTCTGCACACTCTCTCTCTCCCTCACTCTCACTCTCAAATGAATTTTTCCTTCAATTATCTGTTTATATAGTGCTCAAAAAATCACGATTTTGTACTCAGAAAGTCGCGATTTTGATCAAATTTCAGTTTTTCACACTCTTTCACTTATTTGACTTCACTTTACTCAATCTTTATGACTCCCTCTACACTTTCTTATGTCAAGTACCCAAATTTACCACATATTCCAAAAAATTTTCTTTACAGAAAATTGCGATTTTGTGTAGAGAATCGTGTTTTTTTCTGTTGATCTTTTCCTTGTGCAAATTTTGAGTATTCTATGTCCTTGCCTTCTCTCACTATCCTTCACAACTTCAATTCATGAGTCACCTGAAAAATTTTTCAAAACAACACTTTTTTACAGAAAATCGCGATTCTGTTCAGAGAATCGTGTTTTCTGATTTTCTGGTTTTTTTGATGATTTTTTTTTCTTTTTTAAGCTTTCTTTCTCTTTGTTTTGCTTCAATTTCTTCTTTTCTTTGTATTTGACTTTGCTTCTGATTTTTTTGCACCAAAATCACAATCTCCCTCAGAAAATCGCGACTTTGTGCAGAAAATCGTGTTTTTCTCTATTTTTGATTTTATGCCACTTTGAGTAGCTCTTTCTTCTTGATTACCTTCAAAACCTTTCAACAACTTCAATTCAACCTTCACTTACAATGAAATTTCAAAAGCAATTACTTTTTTCAGAAAGTCGCGATTCTGTGCAGAGAATCGTGTTTTTCAATTTTCTGGTTTTTTGATCATTTTTTGCTTTCTTTTCCAGTTTTTCACAATCACTCCTAACCACAACACCTCACTTCAACTTCTTATCAAGAAAGGAAATTTGTTTGATTGTTTTTGATGAGTTTTGTGAATTTGTTTGGTATTTTTGCCCTAAAAATAAAGGTGAACACTTTACTTAGGGTTTCTGGTTTTGGAAATCAACTGATCCTATGGTTCTTGATTGGTTATGAGTTTCTATGTCCTTAGCTATCACTAAAGTACCAAAGAAAGGTTCTCCAATGAAAAAGTGTTATGAAAGGCAATCAATTTTTGTAAAGATAAACTCAATCATATGATTTTTTTTCAAAATGCAGCACAACTCAAGATTTAATGCTCAGACTTGGTCAACAACTGAATCCCTCATTCCCACATCTAGCTACTTTAACTGTCCTTTCCTTAGCATCACCATGTTATCTTCCCAAGATCACCCATGGTGTCTAGTACTTGGGCAAAAAGAAATCTAGAAATGCAAGAATAGATTCAAGTTACCTCCATCTTCAGCTTCTTGGCTCAAATCCTCCACACACCTGCACTTTTACTTCACCAAAATGATGAGCAACTATCAATCTACAAAAATTTCAGCACTTCCACTTCTACAAGACATCCATTGCTTTCTTCTTCCCTAAAGACAAACAATGATATCTACCTATTCATGTGCACTTTTCCTTATTGATGAGCTTTACCTTGTTTTCCATCATCAACTGAAGATCCGGCAAAGGTCCAACTTCAAAGAAGTTCTTGGAATGTTCCCCGGCAACGGCGCCAAAAAATGTTTTGTTTTGGACTCCAAGTTGTCCTCTCCAATCATGAAGTAACAAAGAATCAACAAATCATCTTTATTTTGTCAATCCTAGGAATATCCACAAGACCACAGCCCCTTCAAGATAACAGAGTCAAGGAAATAAGAGATTGATGGCTGGATTGCTGAGAGAAATTGAAGATGAAGAGAAAATCTTGAGATTACCATAACTAAGGCAAATCTCCATCATTTTCTATGTTCTTTATATCAAAACCATGCCATTTCTTTAGCAGAATACAAATATGAACTCAAAACTGAAAAATATCACCTGTATCACCAAGACGAGACAATCGCGATTCTGTACCAACAGACAATTTTCACAATTTTGAAACTTTCTGCAGTCCTTTCCACTCATTTACAGCAATAGGTCTCTCTCTTCATACAACTTACTCAGTAATACACAATTAAGACTCACAAATCTCCATGCTTAGACACAATCGCGATTCTGTACCAACAGACAATTTTCACAATTTTGAAACTTTCTGCAGTCCTTTCCACTCATTTACAGCAATAGGTCTCTCTCTTCATACAACTTACTCAGTAATACACAATTAAGACTCACAAATCTCCATGCTTAGACAAGAGACAAGCTCACACATCAAAAGAAATACACACAATAAGAGAAAACACGATTTTGCAGAAACTCTTTCTTCTCTATTGATAGCTTGAGTAAATGGCTAACCAACCTCTCCAAAATAGAGAAAATTGACTTATATACATTTTCAAGTGTCCCTTTTCACACTTGAAATTAGGTCCTTTTCTCTAATTTTCTAAAAAAATGCTATCTAAGAGTTTCTAAAAATTCTACAAAAATTACATAAGATCCTCAACCATATAAGGAAGACTCTTCCTTATTTTTACAATCATTGCATAAATGTTTTACAATTTTTTTGACTTTTTACTAATTTTTTTCATCAAAAATGCTCCTTCAAAATCACTCCTTCCAACACATACCCTTGGATTAGAGCATACTCATCAAGGGAAGAAAGGAGAATGTGGGAATTAGAATTGTGTTGAAGACATAACTCTAACTCCTCAAGAGTAGAGAAACAATGAGATGTCTCAATCACATGATCAATGTTCTCATATGGTAACATGTATCCTTTGGTTTTTAGGTATTTTTCATGGCTTTTAATGATTTTCTTAGGTGTATTTTTGTTATGAAAAACATTCAATGTTGATGGAGGAAACTGAATAGAAAAACTTTCAATATTTTGTACAAAAGCATGCGAGACCTCAATCTGAGGTCCACTATTATCCCGCTCAATAGTGGCGCTTACTCGAAATCCTGTTCTATATGTGTAAGAGGAATTTTCCTCAATGATCATTGATTTCGTGGGTGATCTTCACAAATTATCATAAATTGCATAGAGTTTCAAACCATCACGAGATCGAATCCTAGAAAACGCACTACCATCATCTAACACCATAGTTTCCATTCTTTATTCATAGATGAAAGGTTGTCCCAAAATAATTGGATATGAACAATCACTGTGAACAAAGAATTTATGTTCCTCTTTAACATCACCTATCGTTATTAGCATGTTTGCGCATGCTCCAGACAGATATGCAGAGGCATTATTTGCTACCTTCATTTTCTTACCGTGGTCCCCGTCAATTGCCCATTGCCCTTCATTATATAAGTCTCTTGATACTACATTAATTTTGGATTCTGAGTTGATTAAACCTATATGTGGTTTGTTACAATTTCCAATTTTCAAAATCATTTCAGTCGTAATCCGTGCCCAATGTTTTTGTGTAAAATGGCTTTTTGGTTTCCCATTAGTTTTCTCTATATGTCCTATAATAGATCCCAAATAGTTCTTTTCAACATAAGGTCTATTATATTCGGACTCATTTACCTTATCTTTACTTACTTTATGTTCCTCATTTTCTTTCCTTTCTTCCATTTCAATATCCTCACTTTTTATTTCTATCGGCTCGCTTCCACTCCTTACTGAACTCATAAAATCTTATTTTACATTTGTACGTGCTATTTCTAACAATTCCTCCAATGCTAGAGTTACCTATGCTGTTATTATTTTCTCATCCACTACTTTCTTAATATCCATCTATTTCTCTAACTGGCAAATCAATTGGAAGGTAGAATGTTTCTTTCCTATTTTTTCTCCTTTTTCACCTTCCTCTCTAGTGGGTTATTTTTCCTTAGTCTTATCATGTACTTTATCTTCATTCAAATTTTTATTTTCCATTTTATCCACAACTTGTTTTACCTTTCCTTTATTAGGATCTTCTTTATCTTGTTCCTATTCCTTAGCCTCTTGCTTAGGCTCTAGTTTTTGGGGTTCTTGTCTCGGTTCATTATTCTTAGTTTCTTTCCTAGACCTAGTAATTCATTTAGCTTGACCCTCATTCTCTTCATCTCTTTTCCTTTTTTCATCAGTATTTATTTCATGAGCATAGATAGATAACATATCTATATGCTCATTCCAACAAGTATTTGAATGAAACTTGAGGCATATAAAGTTTCCACTGACAACTCACCTCTACTGGCATAATCATACACATGAGTCAAAAACTCACTGTCTTGATCATATCCATCAAGTCTATACACATAAGTATTCTAGCTTGTTGAAGCTTCATAATATTGTTCTAAACCCCCTTTTCCAAAGTTTTGTCCTAATGGTCTCTTGGTCGCATAGTCACATATTTGACGATCTATTTCAATGATCCAATTCTTCTCCTTGGTTTCCTAAAACAAATTGCATGTCTAGTGTGGATGATCAAACTCATCACACCAGTTGCATCTGCAAGGCTGATTATAAGGTATTATTCCTTGCTCCAAACTCCTAGGTTCTTGCCCTTGCTCTCTTGGATTAGATTTTTGAATGTTTCTCATAGTTGCTATCTTAATCAATAAAGTTCAATGTGTTTTACTATTGAATATACTTTGGTTTCTAACATTGACATCTTTGGATCCTCTCTTCCTAACAAGGTATGTTCAACTTCAATCTTAGGTTGATTTTCTCCCTCATTTACTCTGGGGCCTTGTCCTAGATTTCGTTCATGTATTTGACCTAATCTATGAACAACTGGATGTACATTCTCCCAAGTTTTAGTAAGCCTATTTGCAATGGTCTTTTCTTCTAACATTGGATCTAATTAACGTCACAGAGGCATATCAAGCATTCCTAGGAAATCACATAGCTTATCCAGATCTAAAGGTGTATGATTGATTTTAGGCAATCGATTGAATTTGACTTTGAACTTAGTTAAGTATTGTGTAATATGTTTATCAGCTCCAAATGTATCTACCCACCTTAAAAACCTGGGCCTATTATTTTTTCTATAGTCCTCATGAAAGAACTCTGCAAGGATTTGGGCTTTAAAATTAGCCCATGTCATGTTTGGGGTAATTACCCTAAGCTGAATGCATTCCCTAGTAAAGCCATGAGAGATTTGAATAAAGGTATCTTTCTTTTGATCTTCTGGCAATCCATATTGCTCAATGATCTATTCATAATACCTAAGATATGACATAACATTCAAACAAGTAAATTCCCCTCTATCCATTTTAATTGAATCTATTATTTTCAAAAATCTTTGTTCCTCAAATTGTGATGTCATGTTGTTTACTTTTAATTCACATACAACTGACATAATAGAAACTAAGAATGTAGTTCGTGAAACTTCTGACCTGCTCTTCTCATGAAATATCCATTTTGTATGCTTGCTATGCATGTATGCAAAAGTGTAAAAACAAGTGGAACAATGTGCAAATATGTATGTGAAAAAATTCTTTTTATACTCTTAAAATGAAAACGAATAGAAATTGAAAGTAGGTATGCCTTTCTTGAAAAGATTCCTTTTACACTTTTACTAGAAAAACAACCACAAACTCAAAGTATGTAACTACTCCTTGTTTGCATGTGAGAAAATTCCTTTTATATGCTTTAAATGAAAACAAATAGGAAATTAAAGAACGTGTACCTTGCTTGCTTGTTGATGAAGTCTCAAATATGTGCAGGTGTGATTATCAATACATTTTTGGTTTTATCATTTGTCAAAATCCTAAATACAAAGAAGCTAAGATGTTGTGAGTGTAAAAGTAACTACTTTCTATTGATGGTAAGGGCAGAATCAAGGAGGTTCCGCCTTCTTGTAAGACTCTGTAGAGACACTCAAGTCAAGAAGGGTAGCCCCCAACAGAAAGGAATGCTTATGATTGCAGTCCAGCAATTGCTTCAAGGATGATAAAGCTTTTGCATTACTCGCAACTGATGTCTGAATGCATATGCAATATGGGAAAAGAAATCATTTGAGTCCTCATGCCATTGAACTTCACATCGGGTTCAATGTGAGTGGGAAAGGCTCAACTGGTGGATCAAGGCAACCATCGATGTTCTAGTGGCAACACACACGGGGTGCTTTTAAAATGGCTCAAATGATGGTTGGGAATTCAAAGAAGATAAAAACACTTAAGAAGTTTGATTTCTACTCTAGATATTGTCATACCCTCTTGTTTTTTTGTGTTTTAGATAAGCAATTCATCAATCATCAAAAAATGAACTCGATCTTTACAGAATGTAAATATTCATAAGTCATAACATGAATATAAGACTCCTTTTTGAAGTAATAAAAAGATAGGAAAGATCGACCTACATAAATACAATAGGTAATTACACACACGTATATTTATTTTCTTTTGTATTTATTATTATTGCTTTTAATACTTTTAATTTAGGTTTAGTTTAAGGTTTAATGTAATTGATAATTTAATATTTACATACACACACACATTAGTACATACATTCATACTACATACACATGGTCACAAACGTACACACAAAACATACAAGTACACCTACACATAGACCCATGCACATTTTCATTTTCTCAAGCCCATACACATACACACACTTGCACAAAGAGAGCTTCACATATTCATGCTCACCCACACACATACATTTATACACACATAGGCTTACATCCACATACATAGGCACACACACCCACATGTGCATAATCATTCTCATGTTATTTTAGAGTAATTGCGTACACATACATTGAAACATAAACACATAAATTTACACTATATATATATATATATATATATATATATATATGCGCTTACATAACACACAATGCACATAGGCACTTAAGCATATAAGTTAATACATATACACACACATAGCTACACACATTTAGATCACATGTATCTCTATGGTTCACATGTAAAATCATTCAAATTGCTCGACATTTAGAAAGATTGTTTATAAAGGGTGAAGATGAGGGTTTATATGAAGATAATATGGAGGGTTCAAATGAGGATTCAAATATTTCTTCCTGTGCTAATCAGAGCACATCTCCACCTTCTTCAACCTATAAGCACTAAAGATAGAGATTAATCAAAGCACGTAGAACACTTTTCAAGAGGGTATATAGTTCACCATTTGTTTAAGATGATTTTAAGGTTTTTGCATGTAAGTCGGAGGGAAAAAAAACTTCTGGACAATGTGTCTTTGGTTGTCTGGCATATGCATTAGTGGCTGAACAACAATTCCAGAAATCAGATGATAAAGTAGTGAAATATATTTTTGTTGGGTACAATTTTGAAAGCGAAGATTATCATCCTTATCATCCACAGACTAAACACATTTTGGTTAGGCATGATGTTGTTTTTGTGGAAGATGCAATTCAACCATTACTTTCATGTACTAAGAAGCCATTAGTTAGCTCCAAAGATGTGTATGAGACTTTGCTGCCTCTTTTTACAAGTGGATAGCCTAGTGTTGGTCCAATTGAGGAAATTTCTCAACCTTTGCAAATTCCACATGACGATGCAGATCATTCAATTTATGATGCAAATTTACATGATGCACTTGTCGATGAGGGGTCTGATATAAAGGAGGCAATAACTATGCCTACATGCTAGTCTAGACTTTGCGAGATAGTAAACTAACCCATGTCATATTGTACTCTTCAGGCTCTCCTAGTGCTTCTTTTGCATCAGATTGCTATGTGATTGCTACCTCTAGTCTTTCTGATGAGAATAAGCCTGTTTTGTTTGATGAAGCATATAGTTTAGAAAATGGATGGCTGATATGCAATCAGAATATGATGCTATTATGAAAAATGGTACCTGGACTTTATGTGACTTGCCTCCTGGAAAGAAGGCCATTGGCACTAAGTGGGTATACAAGTTGAAAAGTAAGCTTGATGGAAGAATTGGTAGGTATAAGGCTAAGCTTGTTGCAAAGGGTTATTATGCTCAAGAAAGAGGCATTGATTTTGATGAGACCTTTGCTCCTACATTCTAAAACACTACAGTTCATAGCAAGTCGGAACTTGTAGCTCATCATGGTTGGAACATACATCAATTGGACATTAAAACTGCATTTCTAAATGGTGACTTGCATGAAGAAGTGTATGTTTTTCAGCCCCATGGTTTTGTGTAGAAAGGGCATGAAAATAGAGTGTGTGGGTTGAAAAAAGGCATTATATGGTTTGAAGTAAGCACCACATGCTTGGTATGAAAAGATACATGCCTAACTGATTGCACATGGTTTTGAGAACAGTCCAACTGAGAGAACCTTATATGTTAAGCATGGAAATGATGTGCTTCTGATCATTGTAGGCTATCTTGATGACATGCTACTCATTGGTCCTAATGAGAAGCATATTGCTTATTTTAAGGCTAATTTGCATGCCTCATTTGCGGTTTCATATTTGGAGCATTTGCATCATTATTTGGGTAGTCAGTTTATGCAAGTTGATGATATAATAGCTTTGTGTCAAACAAAGTATATTGACGCATTATTGCATCACTTTGGCCTTGAAGACTGCAAACCTATTGCCACTCATATGGAAATAGGTTTGCAATTGAGTGTTCATGATGTTGAAGATGCACTTGATGTTGTTCTCTATCAGCAAGCTATTGGATGTTTGATTTACTTATGCATTATTCAGCGAGATATTCAATTTGTTGTCCCACAGATGGGTAGGTTTATGCATTGCCTAGATGTCAAGCATTGGTAGAAAATTAAGTGCATCTTTTGTTTCTTGAGTGGTATTGGGCTCCTTAGATTGTTTTATCCCAAGGGGGGATCACTACCACCAAATTTACATGCTTTTTTTTTACTCTAACTAGGCTGCTTCCTATGATACTTGTGTCTCCACCAGTGGTATTCACTTCATGCTTCATAGATAATGCATATCTTGGTTGAGCAAGAAGTATCCTAGTGTGGCCACGTCTAGTTATGAGGCTAAGTATAGGGCAGCTTTCACAGTGACTCTTGAGTGTGTGTGGCTCAGACACCTTATGGATGATTTGGATGTTGGTTAGTCTTCTGCCACCGTCATCTTCACTAATAGGTAGAGTGCATTGGCAGTTGCAAGGAACCCTGTGTTCCATGCTCCCACTAAGCACATTGAGATGCACTATCATTATGTCAAGGAGAGGTTCTTTGTTGGAGATATCAATTTGGCATATGCGACCACACAAGAGAACATTGCAAACCTTTTCACAAAGGCTTTCCCTAGGGAGAAGTTTGAAGATTTTTGCAAAGCTTTGGGCTTACTTCCTTTTTTGGTTTGATTCCACATAGCTTGGCACTTCCTTATACATGAGTGCCAGGTCCTTGTTCACCGCATTACTCCTAGTGGGGATTTGTTGATGTATTTTGATAACAATGTGTGTGAACACACTAAAACCACTAGGGCACTTTTTTTCCCTCTTTAGGAAGTTTTTTCCCCCGGCTTGTATATACAACTATAACCCTAATGTGTCACTTATCTTTAAACATTCTCTTGATAATACATTCAATATTGTGTGTGGTGCTCCAAGCTTCTTCTTCTTCCTTGTGATATTCACATGCTTCCATGAACCTCAAACTCCAACATGTACATATGCTAGTATGTCAGTACACATATATAAATGTATATATGTAAATAGTCATATATAGTTATTTATTTATGTTTGAGGTTAAGCATATTTTATAGTTGGAGAATTTTATGTTTGAATATTCAATTATATATGTCATCTAGTAGTAGTGATCCTTGGGAAGTTCCAATTTTCAAGGAAGAGAAGAACAATTAGAGAGCATGTGCCAAAATATGGAGATTTTGATCATAATATATTGGTTCAAAGGTATGAACCCCATGGAAGAGGTTTAGTGCATTCAATTTAAATAGATCCAATTCATTATCAAAAGAGAGTGAGAGTAGTTAGCCAATAACATGTTGAAATAAAAAACAAAATAGGGAATGAAGGAATAAAATATCTGATTCATGCATTTTTTAATGATAGTACTAACGTAGATGAACATACATTTGGAAATCATCATCATGAATGTACTACTAGCACTAAAACATCAAAAGATGTATTATGAGCATTGACTCGCCATGTATTATATAAAGATGCAAATATCTCTATTTTTCAAACATGTTTTTCATTTATGAACTTATAAATAGTGTATGGCTAGTCAAATGCAAGTGTTACTACTCTCTTTACATTATTAAGAGAGAAAGCATTACCAATGGGAGATTGTTGATATATTTTGGTAGTGATGTGTGTGAACACACTCGGGATGGTCAAGGCACCTTTTTCCCTTGTTAGAAGGCTTTTCGCCTTGGCTTGTACATACACCTATAAATCTAACAAGATATTTATGTTTGTAGATTCACTTGGTAATACACTCAGTGTTGTGTTGTGCTCCAAGCTTCTCCTTCTTCCTTACGTCATTTGTGTCCTTCTATAGACCTCAAAATCCAACAAATGGCATTAGAGTAGGTCGCCGCTATATCGAGGGCATACCCCTTTGATCATAATCTTAGAATGCATGAAAATTGGTGAGCATACTAAGAGTGATTAGGATTTTGTCCTTTGAATGCACTATTATAGTGGCTATGCATGCAACTCTATCCTTTTGTGCCAAATATATATACAAATTTTGGTTTGGCAAGACAAGCACCTCAAAGTTTGCTACAGGTTTAGTAGAGCTCAACAAGGTATTTTTGTTCAACTTTTTGAGATATAGTCATTTTTCTGCATCAAGGTATTTAATCACTCTCCATCACCAAAAGCAATGATGTATTCTCTATGTTGGTTGTTGAGGATAAGTTGGATGGCAATAATTACCCATTGTGGAAATATATGATGTGTCATGTATTGGTAGCAAAAGTGTTTGTGGAATATTGTGTAGGATGTTGATAAATGTCCTACTATACATGCAAATATATTTAATGAAGGGGATGCAAATGGCATTGAAGACAATGATCTTCAAATTCTATGCATGTCGTAGTTCCTACTACACCTATCGTAGAGAAAATTTGTTGGGATGGTAGAGATGCTCAAGCACATGTGTTGATAGCTTTGTCTATTAAACATGCCATTATACCTCACATTCACTCTTGCAAAATATCAACGGATGCTTGGGATACACTTACAACCTTATACTAGGCAAGAAATGAGGCTCATGTTGCTTATCTATAAAAATATTTGGAGATTGAGCATATGACTAAAGGAGATTCCATGGACAGATTTATGACAAAGATCAAAGATTTGAAGGAGCAGTTGATTTCTATTGATGAAGTCTTGCTAGATATTTCACTAGTGCAGACTGTCCTAAACAATCTTCTAGATTCATATCAGAGTTTTGCTTCTACTCTTTGATTGATGATGAAAGGCCATCCAAATGCCTTGACATTTGAGAAGTAAGTCTTTTTGTTGCACAAAGATCAATTGAGGCAGCACATGTCCATTATGTGTATTGCAAAATCAGGTTTTTGTATCTAGTTAGAAGGGAAAAGGTAAATCAAGCTCATCTACAAGCAAGCAGAAATCTGCTAATGCTTCATAGTCAAAGAAGGAAGGAAATGATGAGAAGAAAGTAGAAAAGTAAAATAGTTTTACAAATACTATAAGGGAAATGATTATGTCAAAAAAAGTTGTCCAAAACTCGCTGCAAAAGAGGCAAAGGGGAATGAGGCTGGAATGGTTGTTAGAGAGACCTCTACACCTAAAATAGAGTTTGCTAATCTTGTTCATAATGAAGAATGGGCATTTACTACTATTTACAGCTATGGCCCATCTTCTCAAGAGCAGTGTATGTCTTCATTAGACTTTTTTTCCTAAATCATAGCTTACCAGATGCATTAAGTGGTTGATTGAGAGATTCTTGCAAAATTGTAGGAGCACTTTTTGATAGCCTATATATGTGTGAATTCAAGTTTTCAACAGATGCCCATGACATCTTATCTCTTCCTCAATTACTTTAGACTTTATAGAAGTTGCTACATGCAGCCTCTTATACTTCTCTATAATAAGCCATTGGTCACTACCTCTCCTTGGAGTGAGATAGTTTTCATCAAGATTTTATTTTAATTGTGATTCCTTCTTCTAGTATCCATTTGAAGTGATTTTACTTGTGGTTGATTTTGCATAGAGTCTATTATATGTGGTGTACATTTTATGATTGTTTTTTTAGTGATCTTGGAGTGAGGTTGCAAATAGTGAGGGTCAAGAGAAATGCATCCTCAAGGTAAAACATATTAAAAATGCCTTAACACTAGTTTGGTACCAAAACAGGACACTTAAGTGTCCTTTCTGGACATTTTTGAAAAAAATCCCATGCCTTCTACAAAGAACATTTGAAAAAATCCTTTTACATGTGAATTAAGTATAACATAAAGGTTTAAGAAAAAATACAAACATGTTTCAAATCACATTTTATATTGGTATTGATGTTGTCCAAAGATAGCATGGTAGTAAACAGGATGAAAAATCTCAATCGATCATGATTTATGACCAAAAAAAAAATCCCCTATACCAGAGAAAAAATTGTACATCTTCCTTATGACATAGACCATAGAGTACAACAAAAAATTTTAGCCAGAAAATTCATTTTCAACTCTTAATAATTCCATTTTTAAGGCTCTACATACCAAAAGCAGCAATTTAGATCTGCATCTACAACTCAGAGCAATTTATGCATATAATTTAGATAGTTGAAGATTTGATCGATGGTTGGATGGATTGTTAGATGGCTTGATGGATTGTTGGATTGCTGAATTTTTTGATGGTTTGATGGATGATTGGATAGTTTGATGCAATGGTTCAATGAATGGTTGATTGGCTAGGTGCATGGTTGGATAGGTGAAGTTTTCAATATCCTCATGCATGGATGGATGGATGTATATAAATATTGTATATATACATATTATATGTATAAGTAATTACATATATAACTCAAAACCCTAATTTTCTAAGCACTAAAATTATTGTGTGTGTATGTGTGTATATATATATGTGTGTGTATGTGTGTGTAGTATTCACAAACTACAGTGCATATATATATATATATATATATATATATATATATATATATATATATATATATATATATATATATATATATATATATATATATATATATATATATATATATATATATATATACATATGTGTGTGTGTGTGTGTATACTTTGGGATAAAAACCCTAAATATATAGACATAATATAACACCGATTGTTTTGTGTGGTTGTATAAATATGAACACACATACTGTTGCTCTAGCACAATGGTAAGTACCACGTTAAGAAGCTTCACCTCCTTAATGTCAATCCGTGGGAGAGGTAGGAGTGATATGAAGATCGTGAACGTGAGATGATGTGAGAGTGAAGGTGAGAAGCACAAAGATGCACACACACATACACACACAATGAAGAGACAAGCAAGACACAATGGAAGGTGGGAAATTAACTCTATTACTCAAGAATGCTCTTACAAGCTCAAACTAGCTCTATGCTCACACTAACCAAAATGAACCCCCCTCAAAAATGAGCTCTCTAGCTCTTTTTATAGTTTCTAGACTAGTTTTGACCGGTTTCACATCTAGTGACCGGCCTAGTTAAAAATTAGGTCCTAGAGGCTATTTGGAAGGGTAAACGATGTCTAAAAATAACGAAATTTGGTACGAGTATTCTACCTAAGCTCCTCAAGCTCGAGGACTCCTCGGCTTGCACAAAATGGAGCTATGGATTACAAAATGGGGTTTTCTTATGATACATATGTTACAATTAGTGATAACAATCACTGTTGAATGTTTGGAGAATTAATAAGAAATATATTTGTTTAAAAAATTGATCCGCCTGGCTCCCTGCTTCGTTTTCACATGCTTCCGTGGCGTCTGTGCCTCTGACTGCTTCCAACACCCCCCTCCCTCTCGCTTCTGTCGTCCCTGACAGAACCTTGTTGTGAGGTCTGCCGGATGTAATTCTGTAGGAGGTCTTGAGCGAGGGTGTGCTCTGATATACGAATACCTCGGGCTAGATCAGCCTCGAGTTTCTCCCAATCGATAGGTTGTGGCTCGTCTGGTGGTGGGAGCTGATAATGTGTGGAGTACACCATTCGTTCACAGGCGAATAATTGCAATAAGTGTGTGGGCCTGCTTATAAATACCTCTGAATGGTACTCCCAAAAGCCGGTGGTGAACATTTCTTCGAATGTCTGCTTGTAACATGCCGGTAGATATTTGATCCTGCAGTGCCAGGCGTAACACACCCGTAGCGATGGCGTTGTGCTCATATCATAGACTAAATCAAAGTTGCCATGCTCAAAGCCCGGGGTGTTTACATGGGGAGCCTTGATGCGTCGGAAGACTTTAAAGACCATCTGCATCATGTCAAAGATTTTGACAGTCATGTGCGCGGCAATATCATCCATATGCTTTAACCTAGGGAGCCAGTGGCGGATCGTAGCCATCATGTAGCCTACTGTGGGTAACTCGATTGGTGGCCTGAAATAGGGATAGTTCAGCCAGTCTTGGCACTGCTTATTGTTCTGTACCTTAATGGCGAAGGCAGTCCAAGAGCGGCGTCGTGGGACTGGTCCCCAGCACGGATTAAATTTTAAGTGCAGCGGCGCTTTTACCCACGTGCTCATCATCTCTGGATAATTTTGCAATAAATCTTTGCGCCAGTCTGGTTGAAGGATTTCACCTCTCTGCGCCCTTGGTGGCAAGTCCTCTGGCTCGAATTGAGTGGCATGCGTGGGTTTCATGCCTGTTTCTTTCTCTATGGTTAACTGGTATTCGGCCATTAACATGAAGTACGGTTTATATTGGAGCTCATGCCCAGATATGTATCGTCGCGGGGCCAATTGAGCAAAGAATGGTGACTGTAAAATTTTCTCTTCAATTATGGCCATGGCATGTAGCTGTGCCTCTACTCTGGCCGAGTGTGTCGTTCCGAGTTCTTCCACTGTCTTCATCCACGCGGGGGTAGGTAATTCGTAGGTCATCTGGCCTTCGGCCGTGACACGTCCGCCTGGGATGGGTATCGGTTCATATGCCTCTTCAAATGTCTCCTCCACCGGGATAGTGACGGTTTCTTCCTCAGCTGGTAGCTCAGGTGGGGAGTCTGGCCTTGGTGGTGCTTCATAGATGGCAATCCTAGATTCAAGATTTGTTACCTGGGCCCGAAGTGCGTTGAGTTCCTCTAAAACTTCAGAGGCAGGGTCCACAGGCGCTGGTAATTCTGCTGCTACTTGTACTTGTTGTGTTGCTGGTTCTCTGAGCTGCAGCAGTTTGTGATCTTCCTTTAACTTTTGATGTTCTTCGTTCATACGATCATAGTCCTCGAGCAATCTAACATGGTCGTCTAGCAACATCCGCATCGACTCAGATGGGATTGCCTTGAATCTGCTCGGACTTAGTGGCTGTTCTGGATGATCTAAAGCCGCTTCCAAGTTCTCTCTATTTTGCTCTTGGAGTCTCTGGTTCTCCTCTTTTGCTGCGGCTAAGTGTCTTCTTAGTAAGCCCATATTTCTAGTAAGCGTTGCATTGCGGACAGTCTGGGCTCTAAGTAGGTTATCCAAATCCGCGGTGGCCTCTTTGGTTTTCTCCTCACTTTCTAGTTCTAACTTGTGATAGGCCTCTCGTAAATCTTGGTATCGGCTGTTCAGTGAGGCGTTCTCAATTGATAGCGAATTAAGCTGCGTTTGTAATTCGTTCGTCGTTTTCTGCAGTTGTTGATAGTTGGTGCCGAGTGATGCAAATTCCTCGCGGACTTGCGTCATGCATGTGAACATGTGTTGAAATGCGGTGTCTATGGTGGGCGATAGTAGTAGTGAAGTGCTAAATGAGGATGCAGTGGGAGTGGATGCAGTGGGAATGGGAAATGGGGTTGGGACAGTGGATGCAGTGGTGATTGTGGAAAATTGTGAAGTGCCTAAATATGAGGGTGCTGTGAGTGGAGTGGGTGGTGGTGAGGTGGATGGTGATATGTCCATGCCATTGGACGTGTTTAGTGTTGTGACTGTGAAAAGTGGTGTAATCGTGGGTGGTTGTGTAGGTGTGAATACGGGATTTACAAATGTAGAGTAGTTTACAAGGGGGGTGGTAGGAGCACCTTGGTGAAACGGGGAAATAGGGGTTATGGTAGGTTGGGGAGGTGAGACTGGTGAGAAGGTTAGTGGGGTTAGGAAGGGGAATGGGGGTCTTAGAGGTGGGGGAAACGCTGGGAAGGATGAAGGGGTGAAGGGGTTAACATATGGATGCGGAGGGTTGGGTGTGGGCATGGTGGTATGAATGGGTAAGGAAGAGGTTGTGGCTATGTTGCTTTGTACAGGTGTGGATGTGGGGAAAGCAGGTGGGTGTGCGGGTGATACGGGATGGGTTGGTGAAGGATGAGGTGAGAGAGGAGTCGAAGGGGTGGATGTTATTTCGAGGATAGTAGTGGTATGTACAACGGTGGTATGGGGTGGCGAATCTACAAGGATGGTTTCTGCGGTCAGTGAACTTTCTGAGGCGAGGCGTGCCTCCTTGGCTTGTGCTGAGGATTGAGCTCCTGTTGGTACACGAATATACTCTCCGGGCTTTGAAAGTAGTCGCACTCGGCGGGGATCAAACTGTGGTAGTTGCTTTCTTTGTAAAAACCTGAGTGCTTCATGGGAGCCTACTGATTTGACTAACTCTCTGAACCCTCTGATATATGCGTCTTCGAATCCTCCGGAGATGAGTTCCTGTTCAATTAATGCCTGGCTCTCCTCTTCAGTTAACTTCTTTCGTGCCCAGACTTTCTCCATGGTACGATATAATTTCTTTATAGCCAGTGTGTACGCTGCGGCTTCGAATGTCTCATCTTCATATGTGCTGGTGTCGCCGTGTGTGTCGGTTTGTTGGCCTTGGCCCTCTGTCTGTTCGTCATGTGAGCCCTGGCTGGCTTCATCGTCGCCTTCCTCGTCATCTGTTTCGGTTCTCTCTTCTTCAGAGCTCGACACAGCTTGTCCCTGTGGCAAATCTCGCGGTGTAGTAGGGTAGCTGGGACGTTCATATTCCTGGGAGAACAGTTGTGCTTCTGAATACTGGAATTCGTTTGAGAATGCATCAGGCATCTCAAAATCAAAAGTCGTGTTTATGGGGTCGGCCTCCATATGTGGGATCGGGAAAGAAAACGCTTCCGCACCAATAGTGGTGGGAGCTTCTGCTGTTGTGGTGGTGGGTTCTGAGGTGGCGGCTGCCTGAGGTGCAGCAGTACTAGTGGTGCCCTCCGTAACCACTGGTCTGGACAACCTTATGCGAATAGGTTGTACAGTGGGAGCAGCTTCTGTCTGTGGTCGCTCGGGAGATGGTTGTGGTGATGGCGACTCTGGCACTTGAAGGCAGGGGATGGTGCCTCGCATGCGCTTACCTGCCCGTGTCCTACTGGGCTTCCTGGCTTTCTTCATTGTGCCCTTGAATGCCTTCAATTCCTCTCCTGTTAGTGCACGCTCAATTGGCAAGTCATAAGCCAAACACATATACACAATTCTAGTGAGCGCACAACATCCGTTAAGCACCTTCTTGCGCTCCCATCTGTGCTGTGCCAGATACATTTGATCTATGATCCAGCTTGCCAGATCAACTGTTTGAGGTCCCGTGCATGCCAAATACAATCCGAACCAGATTCGTTTATGGGGCATAGTAAATCTGTCCTGAGCTGGGAATGCGAAATGTTGCATGCATATCCTTAGTGGCTTTGACAGCTCAGGTGTAATGGCCGAAATCTCCTCCCACTTTGTGACGTCCCCACGTTTCATCGGTTCTGGAATTAATCTCTCTCGATCTGTGGGTGTGTGGGTTCCATGAATCTTGATGGCTGCTCTGATTAAGTCCTTAGAGAGATAAAATCTCTTGTAAGGTGGATCATCCACTAGAGTAGGCAATATGAAGGTTCCAGGGATGTCCTTATTCTTTGATGCCAGTAGGGTAGTGATTAAGTAGTAGCACGTGTAAAAATCCGGTTTGGGCAGAGGATCACTGAAGTATTCTGTGAAGCCTGCTCTGGCCCAAACATGAGTTAAAACCTGGGTGCTTTGTAGGGCTTCGAACTCTCTAGAGAAAAACTGGTACTTTCCCCACGTGCGGTCATCAAATGTCAGAGAGGATTCGAATATAAAGTCCGCGTCCGCAAGGGGTCCTGCAAGGCCCTGAAACCAATGAGAGTTTCTGTGTATCTTTTCGGTGTAGCCCATGGGTGGGTTGTCGATAGGCATTGGCCCTGGAAATCCCTGAAATTCCGGCGGTGGGGCAGTCGGGTGGGACTCTGCTCGTAGCACGTTGAGGGGCACAGCCGCTACACTGGGGCCTGCTCCTGATGTTCCTTCGTCGGTTTGCATGGTGGCTGGTGCGCTAGTGAGAAAGATCTGCTACAAAAGATTAACACATTAGCATGGAAATTAATTATGATCCCATTAAAGTGAGACCGCAATCCCTTTCCATAACTGATGCGTAACCCGTGTAGCCAAGTGCTGTGATGTGATAGATGCAAAGTTCTTGCAGCACTAGTGCAGGTCTCTAGACACCTATACGTTTCAGATCATGCATACATTTCTTGATGAGATGAGATTACGAGTGGTGTGTGATGATGGTGTGTGAATTTATACAAGGTTTAAAGGTTAGTGATTTAGTACAAGGTTGTATGTTAGTCGGGGGGTAGTTAGACAATGGGTTAGGGGAAGACGGTTGGACACGTTTCGGTATCCATTTCCTAAAGATCTTGGAGTGGGTGGTGGGTTTCTGCTGAGGGGTAAAAGGTGGTGTCGGGTTTGGTGGTATCGAGGGATGAGATGAGTTATGGGGGTTATATATTACATGGCTTATGGGTTGAGCTATGATACATGGTTTGGGTACCCAAATCTGCGTGGGCGTGGGTCTATGGGTAAGGTACTTCTTGGCGATCCACATTTGTCGAATGCTCGGACCTGTAGAAGAAGGTTGAGGGGATGGTGGATATCGATTCTGTTTCTGTTCGGCCTTTTGCTTGTTGATCTCTGCTTGGTTGGAGTCCTTCGGTGCTTTTTGTCCTTTCGGTACCCATATTTGTCTGGTGCCGCTTCCTTTGGGTGGCCTGAACTGCCTTCCTTGTTGTTTCCTCCGATACTGCAGTCGGTCTGGGTTCCTTCGTCGTGATTGACTCAGTTGTTGCTGGGGTTGAGAGGTCGGATGGACACTCTGCTTTGGAAAAGAAGGGAGATCCAACACTTGCGTGACCTGCCCATTAGGAAGTGATGCCTTATTTAACTTTAATCTAGGCCAGTCCGCAACAAGTTTGGAAGGATGAGCACCGCAGGGTGTCGTGCTCATTTATCCGCTGATGCAACCCACCTGACCTCTGATTGTGCCCTTCTGCCCTTGCGGTTGGGTAAATGTCCCTTCTAGTTTGCAGGAAGTCCCAGGGAAGATCTCCTGTCGTCCTTCCGACTGACAACTGTCTATAGCCAAGCCCGAGTGGGTTGGTGTAGACGTAACGTGACTGGTCTGCCCAAAAATCTTCCTGTCTTCCGTCGCATGCGTTTCATAGGGTCTAGGGTCACAACCGTCAAGCGGAATGCCGTTAGGGAAGTCAAGCGGTATCACGCGCTTCTGCTCTAAGGTTCCAATCTGTAAGGAGCCTTGTCTAAGATTTAGGTCCACTGAGTGATCGTATAGCCAATCTTGGCCAAGGATTAGGGGTTCTATCAGGTCGTCATCATGGCACACTAATAGCTTCGCTGTCATGGTCACCTCCTTAACGAGGATAGGAAGGTCCACCTCACCCATGCAAGGGGTTTCCATGCCTCCTAGGCCTATGAGGTATGCCTCAATTGGCCGCATTTCTATTCCTGAAGCCTTATAGTGGGACCATCTAATCGCACTAGTCGCAGCACCTGAGTCAATCAAAGCCCTGAGTTCTTGGCTATGGTTACCGTGCTCTAGCCTAACTTTAATGAATGGTCTCCTGTCCACTATGCTAGGATGAGTGGTTGACTTTACTTGACACATGGCCATGGGATATCTGGGTGATGTTTCCAGATGGTTATAATGTTCTCTCCCTAGTCCTTGTCTTCTTAGCTTCATGCGCTTAATGCGTTCTATGGCTTCTGCCTGAGCTTCGGCTCGTATTCGGTTTTCTTCCTCCTTACGCTTCTTTGCCAACGTGAGTCGTCTAAGCATATCCTCAGTAAGAGGCTCTTGATATAACCTGACTCTACAGCCACTAATGTAATTAGGCATTATATCTCCTTCTAAGGTGGCTAACTGTACTGCTCCACTAGTCGAGAGTCTGTTAATGATCATAGGTCCATAACCTCGCTTTTCTAACTTGCGTGCATGCTGTTTTAGCGTATACACTAGAACTAAATCTCCTTCTTTTAGGCCTTTATCTTTCACATGTGCATCAAAATAAGCTTTCTGTCGCTTCTTTGCTGCGTATATTCCTGCTGCTGCTTTCAGCCTAGTTTCTCCTAATCGTTCCAAGTCCATTATTCTTGCTGATAATTCATGGCCGGTCCACTGATGTTCTTGTGCAACCTTAAGGGTCGGTATCAAGAAATCCAAAGGAAGCACTGCATTCTGACCAAAAACCATCTGAAAGGGAGTTGCATTGAGTACGGTCTTGTAGGCCACTCGATATGCCCAAACAGCGTGGTGTAACTGTTTGTCCCAATCCGAACGTTTGTTGTTCACGAGTTTCGTCAGAACGTTACAAAGTATCTTGTTAGTGCTTTCAGCCTGACCATTGGCCTGAGGATGATATGGTGCCGATTTCTTGTGAATCACCATAAAATCCTGTAACAAATATTCAATGACTTGGTTTAGAAAGTGAGTGCCTCGATCGCTCACTAACTCTATAGGCAATCCATATCTTGTAAAGACATTTTCAAATAAGAATTTTGCAGTCGTGTGAGCATCATTCTTTTTTGTGGCTTTTGCCTCTACCCATTTCGTCAGATAATCTGTAGCAACAATAATGTATTCCGCATGTGTACCTTTTGCAGGGGGTTAATGGGTCCTACAAAGTCTATACCCCACTTAGAAAATGCACGTCCGCCCATCATGGGTTTCAATGGCATTTCATCTCTGCGCGTAGGAAACTGAGTTCTTTGGCACACATCACATCTCTTGACATAGGTATGAGCATCCATGTGAAGAGTGGGCCACCATAATCCTGCAAAGAAGATGGCTTTGATTATCCTATCTGGTCCAAAATGACCTCCTGCAACACCTTGGTGTGCAGTCTCTAGTATGCTCAGATAATCGCTCTCATGAACACATTGTCTTAAATATCCATCTCGTCCTCTTTTGTATAAATTATCGCCAATAAGTGAATAGTCTTGAGCTTCCTGCTCTAGACTGCGTTGTCGAGCTAAGGTCATGCCTTGAGGGAATGTGTTCGTCCTCAAGTATGTCACTAAAGGTTCACTCCAATCTGGTGTGAGAGACACGTGATACAATGTAGCATGCTCTACTGGTGGTCTTTCACAACAAACATGGCATTCCTTACACAACTTGTAGACATCTGCTTCCATCGTAGGCCAAAATACTCCTAGTCTTTGCAGAGTCTGTAATGTTCGATGTTTTGAATGATGTTGCTTTAGTGCACCTATGTGTGCTAATTGCAACCAATTCGCATGTTCTGATTCATCTACACAACAAGCAAGAATCTTTTGATTATCTTGTTTATATATGCTTCCTGCTATTATTTGGTACCTCTGAGATTTGGTAATCTCTCCTTCTTTGATCTTTATCCTAGGACTCTTGGGTCCGTATGTCAGAATAGGGACTAACGGCTTAGCCCATTCTGGTGCTATCTCAAGGTTAAACAAGTATGCATCTGGTAGATCATCCGCTACTCCTTGAGGGGCTTCTCCTGAGGTTAATCTTGAAAGGTGGTCGGCTCTAAGATGCGTCTTTCCTTTCCTGACTACTACTTCAAAATCATACTCCATGAGTAATAGAAACCAGCGTATCAATCGTCCTGTGTTACATGGTTTGTTGACTAAATATAATAGGGCTTGATGATCTGTAAAGAACTTGAACTTGTTGGCCAACAAGTAGTGCCTAAACTTCTTTACAGCGTAGATCATCCCTAATCCTTCTCGTTCCATCGTGGTGTAATTTCTTTCTGCTGCGTTCAGTTGTCTGCTAGCGTAAGCTATGGGGAGATCTATGTTACCTTCATTCGTGGGTTGTGCTAACACACATCCTATGGCGTAATTGGATGCATCCACATGCACATGGAATGGCTTACTCCAATCTGGGGTAGTCAATATAGGTGCTGAGCACAAGCGTCGTTTGAGTTCATTGAATGAATTTTCACATTCATCTGTCCATTCAAAATTGGTTAAAAGAGAGTACAAAGGCTTGGCTATGATTGCATACATGTGTATGAATCTCCTATAATAACCGCAATGGCCCATAAATGCCTGTACCTCTTTCACATTGGTTGGTCTAGGTAGATCTGCAATTACCTTCACTTTTTCTTCGTCCGTAGAGATTCCATTTTTTGACACAATGTGTCCTAGAATTTTGCCTTGTCTGACCATGAAAACACATTTTTCTGGGTTCAAACAAACCTGATATTCTCGACATTTGTCAAATATTTGTCTTAACTCTGGAATATGTGTCTGTCTTACATTTGAATGAGCACATAAGTCATCGACATAAACTTCCAAGCTCTTGCGTAAGAATTCCTTAAAAACATGACACATGAGTCGCTGGAAAGTGGCGGGTGCATTTGTTAAGCCAAATGGCATTACACGAAATGCAAATATGCCCCATTCTGTGGCAAAAGCCGTCTTATGCTGATCTTCTGGAGCAATGGCTACTTGATTATAGCCTGAGAATCCATCAAGAAAGCTGTAAACTTCCTTGCCCGCAACTCTTTCCAATAGGTGTTCTGTGATAGGAAGAGGATAACTATCTCTAATCGTGGCGGCATTAACTTTTTTAAGGTTAATACACACACGCAATTTTCCATTCTTCTTGGGCACAACCACAATGGGGGATACCCATTCGGTGTGCTCAATTTCGTAAATGAATCCTGCTTCTATCAATCGATCTATCTCCTCTTTAATCTTCGCAGCGTAGTTATCATTATACGTGTACGGTTTCTGTTTTGTCGGTTTTGCATCTGGAGTCATAGGGATTCTATGAGAACATATATCTGGATCTACTCCTTTCAAATCTTTGTAACTCCAAGCAAAAACATCTCTATATTCACGCAATAGGGCAACTAACTCTTCTTCTTCTTCAGTCGTCAGATCATGCCCTATGTATGTACCTTTTTCTTCTTCTCCTTCTATGGCAACTATGACTTTCTTGGTTTTCTCTCGGTTATCATATGCTTGTCCATCATTCTCTTTTCTATTGGGCATTCGTACCATGATTCTTCTATCTTCAATTTCATATTTCTTGAAGTTCTCGGGTACTTCAAATAAAGATTCTTCTTTTTCCGTCATGGTTTCTTTCTTCTTTCTCTTCTTGCCTTCACTCTTAGTAGTCACTTCTGTGGCTAACCTTACCTCGTTCGTTATGTCCTCGTGTCTCTGAGTGTGAGTCTCTATTTCGTAGAAATATTCTTCCTCTGATGCAAAGGGGGGGTCCATGATAATTGATTCTAAATCAAAATCGCTTGCGTCCTCAAATGCATCAGTGTTTGGTTCGCACTCTTCTAAAATTGCATCGCACATGATTGGCTCTATCGTAAAAACTGAAATGTCATAGCCATCCTCGTCACAATGGGGTGTCCATTGTTCTTCATTGATGGCTACATCCATGGTTGCTAGAATTTCTGCCCAACCATGGGGTTCGAATTCCTCGTCTGGGAATACTACAGGTGCATAGGCTGGATCTTGAAGGGTTCGTGGATGTTGTTCTGCACCTAAGGTCCTGGCTTCTAACCGCTCTTCCTCTTGTTTGGCAACTTTACACATCCATAAATGGGTATCCTCATGCAACCAAGAAGGATCTGATTCTAATGAGTGCACGGATTCCGTTTCTACTGGAGTCTTATGGATGGTATTCCACTGTATTGGGGGTACATCTCTATGTGAATAGTCTTTAAGATTGACTTTAGTAGTCACTCCTAAATGTTGCAAGTACAAAGAATTAGTTCCCCAATCTTGTACAATTTGCAACTGACGCATGAATGGTCGTCCCAATATCATCTCATACGCACGATTTTTCGCAAAGTCACAAATGGCAAAGGTATGCTCAAATTCTACACCACAAGTGGTGAGAGATATGCCTTCTAGTAAGCCTAACGGTTTTTCTATGTGTCCATCAGCCATTTGTAGCTTCATCCTAGTGGGTCTGAGGGCTGGCTTACCCCAACGTTTCCATAAAGCGGTAGTAGCGATGGCTACTCCGGCTCCTGAATCTAAGATGGCTTTCGTGGTGTAGCCTTGATGGGTTATTGGAAGATATGTGTTACCTTCCTCTCCTTCGCTTATGTCTCCAATCTTTTCCACGGGTATCTCTGGTACCTTCTTATGTGATCCTCTCTGAGAGGGTGTGGTAGCTAGCTCAGGGAATTGATTTGCTACATGCTTCCACAATTCTGGTTTTACCTTTAACAATTCCTCCAGAGTGAGATTACATTGTACTTTGGTATTCTTGATCACTTCCGTATTTCTAGGGATCACTGATTCTTCATTCCTCACTATTATCGTGGGTGCTCTCATACTAATAGACTTAGCTTCCCAAGGTCCGGTGAGCTGAGGTAATTCTTGTAGAGAATTAGATTCAAATCCTGTGGGTTCACTCAGTTGTTCCACCTCTACATCATCATATATAGAGGGGATATCTTGGGGAAATTGTTCCTGCAAGTCGTCTATTTCTTGAATAGGAGGATGAGTTCCTTGTTCTCTTCTCCATTTCTCTTCTTGGATCTCTCTCAAAAATTCATGTGAGTACCTATGTATGGAAGACAAATTGTCTTGACTTTCTGTATTAGGCACTTGAGACAGGGATGGTGGATTCCTTTCCTGTGTCTCTGGGACAATAGGGTTCCTATGCTGATCCTTTTTCTCTTTGCTTTCTATTAAGTGTTCTAGCCTCTCCATTAGTCCTTGAAAGTGTAATTCCGGTTTTGCCATGTTATTCCAATTAAGATATCTAGAGGCTTCGAACAAGGCTTGTGCTAATTCTACCATCTTCATGCAAAGTTTAGTTCTCTCAATTTCTAGATCAGCTCGAGGGTAGTTTTTACTCATTTCCGTGACTTGAGGTCCCTCTTTTATTCTAGCCTGATATGCACGAAACATCATGTCTAGATCTTCCGGTATGGGTTCCGCTAAAACTGATCCTGATTCTTGAGCTGGATTTTCTTGGTTTAATTCTTGTGAGGTCAATTCTTGTATTTTGGCTCTAGATTCCCTTAAACTTCCTTCCAACTCACTTATCTTTTTACTCCACTTTCTCTTGATTCTTTCTCTAGAATCTTTCCAAGATTTCGTCTTTTTACTACTCGATTCTGCAACTTCACTAGTTACGGCTACTTTCTCTTGATTAAGTTGTTGGTTTTGTAAGAGCGCCTGAGCTCTGGTTATAGCTTGGATAGGCACGTATGAAGGGTTGGATCCATCTGCATTGTTTACAATACCTATCACGTTGATCGGTGTCACATTTGAAGTGTTAACTGGGTTCTTAGGACAATCTTTGATTATGTGCTCTTTGCCACAATCGGCACAAAAGCCTTGGATGCTATAGTACTGTGATTGCCTTGCTATTGGGGGATGTGGACAATCCTTAATGAAATGATCTCCTTGGCACCTAAAGCATGGTCCTCTAGGGCCCTGTGGTCTTTGCTGTCTCAGTTGGGGCCGTGGGTTTGGGTTTGCGTACATTACATTAGTATAATCTGGCTCCCAACTAGGTTCCATTGGTGGACTATCATAATGATATGTCTCCACATGTTCTGGTGACTCCGTGTAATAAGCGGGTGGACTAGTTACATGGGCAGAGTCAAAACTGTTTGAGTTCGGGTCACTTTCGGTGATCAGGGGTGAAGAAGGCACTAAGGCCCTACTTAGGTTCTCTTCTGCAGCAGCGTATTTAACTGAAATGACATTCGCTGGTGGGGGTGGCTGCTGAGCTAAGACGGGTTGAGGTCTCTGTTGAGCCTGGTATGGGTAGTTCTGGGGAGGCCTATAGTAATACGGTTGAGCATTGTATTGGCCTTGATACCTACCTGGCTGCTGGTATGTTTGTGGGTAGTTCTGTCTCACGGTTTGTTTATTGTATGGGCAGTCCTGAGCCGTATGATTCGTGTATCTTCTCTCAATTGTGCAATATTGGCCACTAGGGTTGGCGTGAGGTTGAGGTGCATTGGGGCACATGTTTGCCAAATGATTTCCACCACAAGTGTAACAACGTACATTAGTGGGTAGCTTGGGCACCTGTTTACTAGAAACTCCTAGTTTTTGGGCCACTTTTTCTGCTAGGTCCTCTATCGAATTAGACAATTTTGTGGATGCTAGAGAAGAACAATCTGAGTCTTTATAGACCTTTGAGAGTTCTAATTCATCTCCTAGGTTGTCCTCAATGTCTATACATATTCTTACACACTCCTCTAGCGTTCTGGGTTCTTTTAGGTACACATAGGAGCGTAGTTTAGCGCTCAACAAGCCATCTAGGAACAGTGATACCTGTTTGGCTTGTGAGGGTAGCTCTTGCATTGGACATCGTTCGACATATTGTCTGAATCTACGACCTGCCAGTCTAACTGTTTCCTGAGGGGTCTGTTTAAAGCTATGAATCAACGAAGACGTGTCGTGTCTAATCCCACTTTTAGAGAATTCTGTGATGAATGACTCTAAAAAGTGATGGATGTCTCTAAATTGCCTTTGTTGCAGTGGTTGGAACCAAGTTAAAGCGGTATTCTTTAACGTTAGTCCAAATGCGTTGTACTGCGTGAACATGTCCTCGACTTGTTCTGCTCTCAGTACTTGCTTGAATTCTGCGACATGGTCATAGGGATCTCCTGTCCCATCAAAGTAATTCTTCATTGATTTTACCAACTGTGTGGGTCTCAATACTCTTGCGTGTTCACGTGGTCTAGGTAGAGGAAAATCATCTCTACCCCCTGGTATTCCATGTTCTCTTTGTCTATCCGTCCTATTAGTGTTCGTGGTTGTTCTATCTCTCCCTATGGGGTGATTGAAGCTTACTTCCGGTCTCCCTTTATTTCCTTCTCTTTGATTTCCAAGGGCTGAGGAAGTTCCTGCCCCTTGTTGATTTGCATTCATGTTTGTTCTGGATGGAGGGAATATCAATTCACCTCTCCATGTGTATGTGTTTTTAGCGCGTTCAGGCACCACAAAGACTCTTTCTGAAGTCTCATCCAGGTATACAACCTTTCCAGGTGTATCTGGGTCCTTGAATTCATAAATTGTAATGATGCCTATCTCACCAGGGTGTTCCTTTCTGTACCTCCAAAAGGCTTCATCTGTCTCTTTATTTACAAACAACTCGGTGCTCCTGTTATCTTGAGGGATCCATTCTGGGATGATTACTCTTGTTAATACGGATTTCCCTCTCGGTGTTCTAGGTTCTTCTAATGGCTCTTTTCCTTGAAATTTCGCTCCTGTTTCTAATTGGATTGTGCCAAACTCATTAGTATCGTTTGGCTGCGTACTTAGGACGTACATGGTTCCTTCTTTGTCTATGTAAGCGTCTCTCTCAAATTTCACCACTGGACTTTCCAATCCAATGGGTTGATCAGGGTTGTGCAATTGCACCACTTGCCTTTGCAAACCATCCTCATAGATGCGAGCACCTAATCGGTTGGTTCGGAGAAACTCTAGTTGCGTTCTATAGGGTCCTTCAGGTTTTTCTAGGTATGCTACATGAGACCCTCCTTCTGGTATGTCTGTGCTAAATGCCATTTCTGATTCGCTAGTATCTGAGCTCTCGTAGGGGTAATTACTATTCAATTGCTGAGCCCACGATCGAGCGGTAGTTCTTACACTAGCCTCTGATGATCTAAGGCTTCTTCTGTCCGACTTACCTATATGTTTGCCCGATCTAAGGTTCATTAATTTCCTTCCTTGCTCACTCAATTACACACTTAGATCGTCAATGGTTCTTTGTGATTAATTCTTGATTCTTTTTAATTTTTCTTTGGATTCTTGTCTTAATATATGCGTCAGGAATTCGACTTTCCGTTATAGTTTTGAGTTCTCGTTCCGTCAGACTTATGTTCTTTTCTTTAGGGTTTCGTCACACACACCTTTACTTGTAGTCTTAAACTTGAAAGAATTAAGTAGCTTGAACTTGAGGCGTTCCTATCGACTTAAATCCACAATGCTAACGTTTAGCCTAAGCTAAGAATTGACTGAGGGGGTTGAGTAATCTTCCAACCTCGAGTCGGCTTTTCTGTTGCTCTGATGCCCTGTTGCCGAAGAAGCCGTGCTTCCCAAGCTCTGCTGTCTTCACTGCCTTGCTTGCTTGCCTTTGCTTGCCCTTGCTGGACCTGGAAAATCCCAATATTAGACCAATTCACAAGATGATCAAACACTTGAGCATATACACCTTTTAATCCCTTCCCTTTTGCCCAAATTTTCAATGTGTGTGCCCCCTGGCTTCCTAGTCCCAAACTAGGTGAACCTCAAAATAGTTTATCAAAAAATAGATGTATCCTTTATGAAAAAAACAGTTGAGGTCACGTAGTACTCGTCACGAGCTTTCTAACGCGCTATTAAGCTCAAAAAACGGACTTCGGATGAAAAAGTTATGAGCATTCAGGCCCTGGGGGGTAAAAACTGACAGTCAAGTTTTCCTTCAAATATGAGCTAAGGGGTCTCCTATGAGTCTAATGGTCCAAAACTTTTTCAAAAATACCCTCAAATTTGGTCAAAAATTGGAGTCCAAAATTTGCGATGGGGGTGGGCAATCGCGATGGTTTGGGACCGTCGCGATGGTCCGAGTGAACCGTCGCGATGGCTCAAAATGAACGATCGCGATGGCGTGAGGTCGAACCGTCGCGATGGCCCGAAAAGGTGAACCGTCGCGATGGCGTGGAAATGGACTGTCGCGATGGTCCAAAAAATGAACCGTCACGATGGCGTGATCAGGCGGACAATTGCGATGGCGCGGTCAACGGTCAACGGTGGACAATCGCGATGGTCCGAAGTGAACCGTCGCGATGGTCCGCGATGCGATGGCTTGAGCCAATCGCGATGGTCCGATTTTGGGCTGTCGCGATGGTCCAAAAAATGAACCGTCGCGATGGTCTATCATGACACGTGGCACTATCGTGGCGATGGCATGAGCCAATCGCGATGGTCCGGGGTCAACTGAACAATCGCGATGGTCCAAGTGGACCGTCGCGATGGCTCAAGTGAACCGTCGCGATGGTCCAAAAAAGCGAACCGTCGCGATGGTCCGGCCGAGCCGTCGCGATGGCGTGAGCCTATCGCGATGGTGCGACACAATCGCGATGGTCCGAGCCAATCGCGATGGTCCACCAAATAACGAATTTTTGAAATGCAACTATGGTTCCGTGTATGCGCAGGGATCGCCTACCTCGTGGTGTGGTCGCCTACCTCAAAATCCGAAAGTTGCAGACCATCGCGATGGTCCGCCCTGCTCGGAAATTTCTGACAGAAAGTACATGTTTTACCTTTTGGAAGCTCTCCTGATGCTCTGAAGCTCTGTACCTGCAAGAAAACTCAAGAAAACACAAGTGCATACAAGCGCAAAAACTCTCTCTCGCTCTCTCGCATGCACAAATGAGGGGAAATGAGGTGAATGGGTGGATATGGTGAATTTTCTGATTTTTTTGGAGATGGAGATGATGATGCAATGATGAAGATGGAGTATGGGGAAGGTGAAAAACACTAAAAACTAAGTAAAAACAACAACAAAAACTGAAATTTTTACCTTCCAACGCCACTTCTTGCTATACTCTTACCATCACACATTCGTCCTAGACTCGATCCCCGGCAACGGCGCCAAATTTGGTGTTGCTCTAGCACAATGGTAAGTACCACGTTAAGAAGCTTCACCTCCTTAATGTCAATCCGTGGGAGAGGTAGGAGTGATATGAAGATCGTGAACGTGAGATGATGTGAGAGTGAAGGTGAGAAGCACAAAGATGCACACACACATACACACACAATGAAGAGACAAGCAAGACACAATGGAAGGTGGGAAATTAACTCTATTACTCAAGAATGCTCTTACAAGCTCAAACTAGCTCTATGCTCACACTAACCAAAATGAACCCCCCTCAAAAATGAGCTCTCTAGCTCTTTTTATAGTTTCTAGACTAGTTTTGACCGGTTTCACATCTAGTGACCGGCCTAGTTAAAAATTAGGTCCTAGAGGCTATTTGGAAGGGTAAACGATGTCTAAAAATAACGAAATTTGGTACGAGTATTCTACCTAAGCTCCTCAAGCTCGAGGACTCCTCGGCTTGCACAAAATGGAGCTATGGATTACAAAATGGGGTTTTCTTATGATACATATGTTACAATTAGTGATAACAATCACTGTTGAATGTTTGGAGAATTAATAAGAAATATATTTGTTTAAAAAATTGATCCGCCTGGCTCACTGCTTCGTTTTCACATGCTTCCGTGGCGTCTGTGCCTCTGACTGCTTCCAACACATACACATACATACATACATACATACATACATACACACACACACACACACACACACACATATATATATATATATATATATATATATATATATATATATATATATATATATATATATATATATATTCTAATTTAATTATTTATAAGTTTATTTAGTTATATTTATATTCATATTTATATTTATATATGCGCTACACTATATATATATATATATATATATATATATATATATATATATATATATATATATATATATATATATATATATATATATATATATATATATATATATATATATATATTATTATACACACACACACATATACATACACACACACACACACATATATATATATATATATGTGTGTGTGTGTGTGTGTGTGTGGAATATACATTAGAAATAAAAATACTCTAGTAAAAATATTTGCACTAAAAACAAAATGATAAAAAATCCATATCTTCAAAAAAATAGAATATTTACAAATAAATATCTACTTGAGATAAACAAAAGATCTACAATGAAATATATACTTGAATAAAAAATACTTTGAATATAAATACCTGCGATGTGCAAAATGCTTTTGAGGAGTAAATCAAATCTTGAAGCTCTTTGACTATACCCTTTGATAACTTTCACCTGCAAAAATCCTTGAGTCATGATAATCAAGCAAAAGACAACCACACATGCACGCTTGCACACACACACACACCATGTGCATACACATGTATGTGTGTGAGCATGTGTGTGTGTGTGCACTTGTGTATGTGTATGTGCTGGTATGTGCATGCATAGCTGTGTGTACCAGCTATGCATGCACATACCAGCACATACACATACACAAGTGCACACACACACACATGCTCACACACATACATGTGTATGCACATGGTGTGTGTGTGTATGTGCAAGTGTGTGTATGGTGGTATGTGGATGCACATGCACACCTCCACATGTGTCCAGCTGGACACATGTGCAGGTGTGCATGTGCATCCACATAACAGCAGACACACACTTGCACACGTGCACATATACACACACACACCATGTGGATATACATGTATCTGTGTGAGCATGTGTGCACTTGTGTATGTGTGTGTGTGTGCTGGTATGTGCATGCACAGGTGGTACACACCTGTGCATGCACATACCAGCACACACACATACACAAGTGCACACACACACACATGCTCACACACATACATGTGTATCCACATGGTGTGTGTGTGTATGTGCAAGTGTGCAAGTGTGTGTATGCTGGTATGTGGATGCACATGCACACCTGCACATGTGTCCAGCTGGACACATGTGCAGGTGTGCATGTGCATCCACATACCAGCATACACACACTTGCACACTTGCACATACACACACACACCATGTGGATGTGAGCATGTGTGTGTGCTGGTATGTGCATGTATAGGTGCGTCACCTGTGCATGCACATACCAGCACACACACATACACAAGTGCACACACACATACATACACACATGCACACACACGTACACAAGTGCATATATATATGAATGCCTATCAGCAGGTTTGATCTCCACAAAATGATTGAGCAGCTCCATGACCTTGCAAGGTTAGTTGTCATTAGCAATAGTGAAATGTCTGCCCTTCACTTGGAAAGTGCCCCCTTGAGATTTACAGGCATCAAGATCTCCACACTTCAGCACAGTGGTCATGGCTGCAACATCAACGGAAGCATAAACATCCATAAAGCAGGATGCATCAGTGCAGCACTCTTGCATTTCAAAGTAACTATTAAATATGCCAGTACAATACCAAATGGTTTACCAAGGACATTTACAGTCTTCCTTACAAGGCCAGGGACATCATCAGCTTCAATCCCAGTTCCAGCAAGAGTCAACCATGAATGAGTTGTTGAAGCACTCACACCACCACAGAAGCTACTTGTCATTCTTTCAACAAGCTTCAATAGACTGACCCGGCCTTCTTGGCTTGGAAGCACTGCCATGCTGCAAGCAAAGACCAAAAACTTTGAACAGTATTTATGCCAAAACACACTTGAACACTTGCACATACACACACACCATGTGGATACACGTGTATGTGTGTGAGCATGTGTGTGTGTGCACTTGTGTATGTGTGTGTGCTGGTGTGTGCATGCATAGGTGAAACATGACCTATGAATGCACATACCAGCACACACACATAAACAAGTGCACACACGCACATGCTCAAACACGTACACCTGTATGCACATGTTGTGTGTGTGTGTATGTGCAATTGGGCAAGTGTGTGTGTGCTCATATGTGGATGCACAGGTGTATGCACACCTGCACATGTGTCCAGCTGGACACATGTGCAGGTGTGCATACACCTGTGCATCCACATACAAGAACACACACACTTGCCCAATTGCACATACACACACACAACATGTGCATACACGTGTACGTGTGTGAGCATGTGCGTGTGTGCACTTGTTTATGTGTGTGTGCTGGTATGTGCATTCACAGGTGCACACACGTGGGCATGCACATACCAGCACACACACATAAACAAGTGCACACACACACATGCTCACACATGTATGTGTGTGAGCATGTGTGTGTGCACTTGTTTATGTGTGTGTGCTGGTATGTACATGCATAGGTGTAACATCACCTGTGCATGCATAGGTGTAACATCACCTGTGCATGCACATACCAGCAGACACACATACACAAGTGCACTCACACACACATAAGTGCACACACACACAAGTGCACACACACAAGTGCACAAGTGCACTCACACACACACAAGTGCACACACACACCAGCAGACACACATACACAAGTGCACTCACCTGTGCATGCACATACCAGCAGACACACATACACAAGTGCACTCACACACATACACGCGTATGCACATGGGGTGTGTGTGTGTATGTGCAATTGAGTAGGTGTGTGTGTGCTCGTATGTGGATGCACAGGTGTATGCACACCTGCGCATGTGTCCAGCTGGACACATGCGCAGGTGTGCATACACCTGTGCATCCACATACGAGCACACACACACCTGCTCAATTGCACATACACACACACACCCCATGTGCATACGCGTGTATGTGTGTGAGCATGTGTGTGTGTGCACTTGTGTATGTGTGTCTGCTGGTATGTGCATGCCCAGGTGCACACACCTGGGCATGCACATACCAGTAGACACACATACACAAGTGCACACACACACATACACGCGTATGCACATGGGGTGTGTGTGTGTGTGCAATTGAGCAAGTGTGTGTGTGTGCTGGTATGTGGATGCACAGGTGTATGCACACCTGCGCATGTGTCCAGCTGGACACATGCGCAGGTGTGCATACACCTGTGCATCCACATACCAGCACACACATTTGCACACATACCAGCATACAGTTACAAATATATTCATAAGAAAGACAAACATTTTCCAAACAGGAAATCCTTCATATGATGGTCTAAAGACATGTAGCAGATTTATCATTACTCCAAAATATAAAATCCATCACATGAAAGACTCAAAGCCTCAAGATTCAAAGACTCAAAGCCTCAAGACTCAAAGACTCAAAGCCTCAAGACTCAAAGACTCAAAGACTCAAAGACTCAAAGCCTCAAGACTCAAAGACTCAAAGACTCAAAGACTCAAAGACTCAAAGCCTCAAGACTCAAAGACTCAAAGACTCAAAGACTCAAAGACTCAAAGACTCAAAGCCTCAAGAATTATAGAGCATATGCTAGTTCCATTCCAACTTCCATTCTTGGATAACTTCCAGCAAATAATGAAATCGCTTTCAGGTACATTTCAATCATCAATGTCAACTCCTGTCAAACACAAAATGAAGATTTAAAAACTCAGTAAATATTAGAAAATTATGATGAATTTGAAATCAAACATATCCAAAGATGAATATCAAAGAAGACTAGGTCTATTATATGACCTCACTATCCGTTTCTTTACAGTTCCCAAACGTTCATAACCTGCCATAGCATGATATTTTTGAAAGCATGGCTCGATGCATAAGACTTTGTTACATTTGGAACAGCCCCATATTGATCTACAAGGTTTACATCCTTTCACTAACTTTCCTTCATTTATAAGCCTCTTGCATTCACTAGCACATACCACACAATATTTGCTTGCACGATCACTCATTCTAACTAGCATGTGCTCTCCTGAAGTAGAATCATCAAAGTACAAATATGATCTACTTGTATGTAAGCCAACAAAATGATTATTCACAAGTTGTTCTTGCAATTTAACCATGAACAAATATCTACTTGTACTCTTCTTTCCATAGCATTCTTTCCAAATAAGGTATGCATTTGCAAATGCAGAATCTAGTAATCCCCAAAATAAAGAATGCCACCATTTCCAGCCATGTATACTAGTTTCAAGGCTATAACCATTTCCCAATACCATGCTATCAAAAACATCACAACCAGCTTTATGTTTATTATATTGCACAACTAGGTCCGGACATGGAACACCAATCTTTTTTCCATTGCCAACTTGTCTTTGGACTTCATTCTTTTTCATACCATGTATGTTAGATGCAAATAGAATTGGCTTTTTGTCCATCCAACTACATGCAAGAATTCCTGATTTATCACAATATGCAAATTTTGATGTTCCTCTAGGTTTACGTTCAATATCTAACATGCTCTTTAGTGGAAAGTACTTTCGTGATGAAACATAAGTCCCCGTAGCACCATATCCCTCTTTTGTCAGGTGCATCATCAATTTCATGGAAGTGAACCATCTATCAAAATATACATTATGACCTTTTTGTTTTAAATCTTTCACAAGTGTGGAAACTACATGGAAAGATAATTTTGCACATGGGACTTTGTCATAAATTCTAAATGCATAATTGTATCCCGTTTTGGAATCACACAAGTTCCAAATTTGAATCCCAAATTTATGAGGCTTTTTAGGATTATAAACACGACAAGGATTCAACTTGCATTTAGAAGGTACAATGCGCTGATCAACAGTAACATTCTTTCCACAATTATAATGCAATTGAAATGTAGAATTTAACTTTTCTTCTAATGGTATAATTTGCCAAATCTTATACTCTTTTGTGCCTTTGGTCAATGGTCTTTGCTCATTGCTTCTAATATGCAAAAACCTCTTTATTTGCTGGTATTCTGTTTGTCCCATCTTTGTCCCATAGTTTGGACATTGAATTGCTCCACATGTATCACCTTTCCAATAAAATGTTTTATCAGGCATATATTGCAAAGCCATTCCCAATGATACACCCAAAAAGCGCATAAACTTATATCTATCAAGTGGCACCCATTTACGAGTAGATCCATATTCAGCCAATGCTTTACTTTGCTTCTCAAGAGCATAACGATTGGTTTCCATGATAATCATATCCACTAAATCTAGTGGAAAAAGTGCTAAAAATATTTGGATTTCAGTAAATTCTCGTGGAACTTGCCCCAAATCTGGACCTGAAATATCAATGAAAGAAGGGAATTTTTTGAAAGTCCCATGTGGCTCAACATCAATCCCACCACAAGATTTCCAGCAAGCTTCTTGCATATTGGAAGCATACACTTCATCATCATCAGATTCATCATCACTACGTAACACAGGACCATCAGCCTCCAGGATCTCATCCTCTAGTTCTTCTCCATCGCCAATAGATGCATGTTCATCTCCTGAATCATCCAAAGAATATGCATCATTTTGAGATCTTCCTATTTTATGCTCTTCAAAGTGAATGGAATTATGTTTTCTTCCAACACTCTTTCTTTTGTGAGCATGAGTAATAAGCATGTTTTTCCCTCTTATTACATTTGTGTCATTCAGCTCAGAAATGGCCACATGATGCTCATCATTTTGCTCACAACGGATAATCCTTGGTCTTCCTCTTCCAACAACTTTTTTTTTGGAAGGTCTTCCTTTCCTTGATTTAGATGAAAATGCAACATTCTCATCTTCACATGTAGTAGTCTCTACAATGTTTTCCACATCATCCACATCAATTGCATCATGTGTTGGAGACATACACATATCATAATCCATGAATGGATTATCCAAAATTTCTAATACATCATGGTGTTGTTCACAATAACCATGGTTGATCTTTGTCTTCTTATGATTGGCTAAAAAAGTAGCCAAAAGAAGATCATCCTCATCAAAATTTGATGCATCATTCATGATACTTACATCATCAGCATGTATACCTCCATGAGCAACAATTTTCATAACACTTGCATCACCCAAAGGCATGTCTTTAATAGGCTGTTCCACATCATGAGAATGATATGCATCATTCTTATCCCCATCATCCATGCCATTTTGAATTACATTATCATTTTCAAAGGCATTTGAGATATGAATTCCTTCATCTGCATTGTGCTCACAAGCACCATGACCTACAACTTCTTCATCAAGAAGATTAGGAATAACAACATGACATGGCAGCAGATATTTAGAGCTATCATTCTCAAAAGAACACTTGAATAATTTTTTTCTTGCATCATATTTAAGTATTTTACCTTTGCATTTATGTTCTTCCCATGAAGAAGGGAAAGAACTCTTCGCCCATTCAACTCCGAATTCAATGGCCGCTAGCTGAATATAGAGACCCACTAACTTTGAATAAAAATGAGGATTGAGTGAGCCTGAGGGTTGACTATTAGCACCAGACCACTTTTCTTGAATCTCTTTTACAGTCAATGTAGAGTGAGCCATTCTTTTGCTGCTGAAAAAAAGAGTGAATGACGATTAGAACACTCGTTATAAAGCTCAGCCACAGCAAACTTTCATACCTTCAATGCTCAGTATCTAGAGCTTGTATCCCACGCAACACACCTGCTACCCGGTAGCTCAATTCGTCGCGCGCGCAGCTGAATAGACGGCCTTTTTCGATTAGGATCACTCACGTTGAGCTGAAGCTTACAAAAGCTAATTTTTCTAAAGTTTAAAAATATGATCTTTTTTTTTTAACTTTTGCAATAATATTAGACACTTCTAAAGTTAACTAATATTTTTCTATGAAAGAACATGAAGTGAACTACAATTTCCAAGTTAAATTCAGAGGAAAGCATAAATATATTGTTCTAGAAAAATCAATCAATGTTGTGCGTTTACAGGACACTTAAGTGTCCCAGGACACTCAAGTGTCCTAGTACAGAACTAGTGTTAAGATCAATAGGTAGCTCCATTGATGATGATGGTTTGGTAGCTCATACACTAAATGGGCTCAAAGATGATGCCAAATGCAGCCCATTCACTACTTTAGTACGTGTGAGGGACTCACTAAAGGGCAATAAAGCCTAAGTCACTTGGTGGTTTGTAAATGCATTAATGTGAAGCTAAAGTAGTTTATTAAGCATCCTTGGAGTTAACTTGGCATGTCTTGAGGAAGTTTTGTACAACACCACCTCATCTCTGGAGCATACATATCCATCTCCTCAGAGTGGTATAAGAGCAATAACAAATCAACATGGGAGATGGATTTCCTTCCTCCATAGAAAAATTGGATCGAGGTAATTACATAGCTTGGTCACTTTGAATGGAAGCCTATCTTAAAGTGAGAAACCTCTATGGTTACATTTTTGGAGATGCGATGATGCCAATCCTCAGAAGCAAAGGACAACCAACTCAAGAAGAACAAGAGAGGTTAACCACATGGTGCTCAAAGGATGCTCTAGCAATGTCATATATTCTAAACTAAATCTTTGATTTTTGACTTGCATTAGGATTTGAAAGACTTCACAAGAGAGTTGGAATGTTCTTGAAGAATTCTTCTCATCAAGTACCAAGGCAAGGAAGAATCAACTATGGATATAATTCACCACACTCAAAAAGATGCCCAAGCAAAATGTGAATAATTTTGTCACCAAAATGGACATAGCAGACCAACTTGGTAGCATTGGAGAAATTTTTAATGAAGAGCAGATACTAAGGCAAGTCATCAATGGAATAAAGGTAGATGACAAATGGGAGGCTTTCACCACAACCATAGACCTCTACATGGACATGCAGGTTCCTGATTTCAACACCCTCATGGGACAATTGTTCACAAATGAGGCAAAACGTATGAAAAATGAGACAACTCAAAAGGTAATTAATCCTCTACTCTCTATACAGATAAGAAAAAGAGTAAAGATAGCAAAGGAAAAGGTAAAATGTCTGATGATGAGGGTAGCACCTCTCAAGCAAACTTTGTAGGTAGAGGTAGAGGCTCAAGAGGAAGAGGTAGAGGAGGAAGACAAGGCATGGGGAGAACATAAAGCTCCTCTCCATGTGACATATGTGGCTTAACTAATCACATTATTGAGAATTATTTCAGGAATCCTAGAAATCAAAGAGGAAGAGATTACAATAGAGGAGGCTATGGAAGCTCAAGAGGTAGATTCAACAACAACAATGGTTACAACAATAACTCATACAACAATTGTTGTATATTATTGAACAAGGCATTGTTAAAATGTTAAATATTATTGAACAAGGCATTGTTAAAATGTTAAATTATTAATGTATTAATATGTTTTTGATGTTTTTGATATAGCAGCTGAAGGTTCGTGAGGAGCGTGCAAGGCGTGAAAGGGCGGACATCAATAATCCAAATAATTATTATTTATTTTGTAAATAAACCTGCGTAGAAGGTTCTATTGTTAGAAAAGTAATGGTTAGAATAAGGGTCGTTGTAGACCGCAGTTTCTATTATTTAAAGTAATGGCTTTCTGTAAAAGTTACCAACTTTTAGTTTCACGCCTCCTTTTCGAAGCCGCCCTCATGTAACCACTATTTTCGACGTAATCAAAAGTCCTATAAATACATGCACTCTGTGGACTGTCGAAACAGAGTGCATGGGGGGAGATTGCACCCAATACTGTGTTGTGTCTCGTCTCTTGTTGCGTCTATTCTCTGTGTGTTCTCTGTGTCCGTAATCTTTGTATGCGCGTGAGTAAGATCCTGACAATAGTGGTATCAGAGCTCTGCATGCGTCAATACAAAGGGTTCTGTTCTCTGTTCGCGATTTCGTTTCCGTTTCCGTTTCTGTTTCCTGTTCCTGTTTCAATTTCGGTTTCTATTTTTGTTTCTGATCCAGAACCAGAACCTACGTCTTCACCTCCAAGGCGTCGACTAAGGCAAAGAGCTTAGGCAATAACTTAGGCAATACATTGGCAACATTGGCACCCAAGGCTCCCTTGGCGACCGTTGGCAGTTTATGTGAAGTGAAAGGGGTTATAAAAACCTTGAAAAGAATATTGCATTTTAAGAGTTTGGAAACTATTTCCAAGCAGAACCCTCACGGACTCTTTGTGCATGCCATTGGGCATGATGTACGGGTCCTGATGATGACATCCACTTCTCTCTTGCAATATCATGTTGTAGCTTTCGTGTAATCTTTGCTATTCGTGACTCACATGCTCGTTCCATTACATATTTTCTAGCAAATGTCGAACGAAAAAACCAATTGAAAATTTCTTCTAAATAGTTTGATTGGAGTAGGCCACCCCCATGACGAGTGTTTTTAAAGTAAATACCTCTAGCCCTGTAATGTGACTTCTCCATTCCTTGTGTACTAAAAACGTCTAGTGACCCATATCGATTCATAAAATATGCTCCATGTGCAAAAAGAATATGCTATGATTTGGTCAATAAGATATACACATAGTGTTTAAGACCAAATAAGAAAATGTAAGCGAAACTTACTATGTAATGTGTAATGTTGCTTTCTCCCCAAGATAAGATGAATCACTGTGTAAACTCCTTCAAAGTCACTTGGAATAATTCTCGTTGTGAAGCATTAGTGGAAACCAAACACATCAAATGTAACAATTGATCGAACGATGACCAAACCTTCTTTCGCTTGTTAATGAGATCAACCTGACTATCATTGTCTGTTGTAATTGAACAGAGGTCCTTCCAAAGCTCCCATTTCCCATCATCTTGACTATTCACATCTCTTTTAAAGAAACGTCTTGCCTTCTTCCCAATCATTGAAACTTGTTGTAAAATCTCTTGAGGCTCACCATACTTCTTAACAACTAAAGATACGTGGCCACCATGACAACCTATAGAATTCAAAAGATCTTCTAGTTTTTGGATTGCTATTGTAGACCTCTCTAGTGGTTTCATTGCAAATGCATATTCAACATGGAGCTTCAAAAGCCTATCAAAGATCCTCATGAATGCATGCAAAGTACAAAAGTGAACACTGACTAATGGAAATGGGATAATGGGGTTCCAATCATTGCTTATTTTATCACGAGTCGGTTCCTGTAACATTGGACATCTCAAAAGTGATATCTCCCATTCCCTGTGGTTTGATGAGTCTGTTCATCAATTTCTTCAGAGTCATCAACTCTCATCAATGCCCTTGCAGGTTTAGATTGTCTCTTAGATCCTTTGTAACCTTGTGTACAATATGGGCAAGGATAGAGAGAAGATGATCCTTGTTTACAACCTAAGATGCATTTTATACTCTTAAGGTCTTCACCTACATGCCATTCTACCTCAAAATCACCTATATCATCTACAAAAAGCTTTTTCCCATGTATTTAAGAAGAGATTACTTCTGTAATCCATGGAGTCCTACTAAAAATCCACGAAATAACATTGTTTTCTTCTTTGGGAACTTCTATAGCACCTAACCACCAGATATCTCTCTCTGATTGCACAT
>MU261017.1:120000-122500 GCA_020310875.1 Ceratopteris richardii
TCATCATAACCAATGAACACATATTTTTCTGCCTTTGGTTCAAGTTTATGCCTAAGTTGTGATGGCACATAAGCATATGCAATTGATCCAAACACTCTACAATGATCTAGTGTTGGTTTCTTACCCCACCAAGCTTCATATGGAGTCATTCCATTCAGAGCTGCACATGGTAATCTATTCACAAGATATGTAGCTGTATTTACAGCCTCAGCCCAAAGATAATTTGGACAGTTCTTCTCCTTTAGCATAGCTCTAGCAAACTCAACCAAAGTCCTGTTCCTTCTTTCTGCTACACCATTTTGTTGTGGTGTATACCTGCAAGTTATTTCTCTCTTAATACCTGCATTCCAAAGATAATCATTGAACTCTTGGGAGAAATATTCTCCCCCTCCATCAGACCTCAGTCTCTTAAGCTTTTGACCTGTTACTCTCTCTGCATATGCATGAAAATACTTGAAAGCTCCAAACACTTCTGATCTTTCCTTCAAAACATATAATGTTATCCATTTTGTAGCATCATCAATGAAAAGAACATAATACCTTGAGCCACTGATAGATCCTTCTTTTGTTGGTCCCCATACATCTGTATGAATGAGCTCAAGTACTCCATCATGTTTGAATCCTTTCTTTTGAAATGGTAACCTGTGTGCTTTACCCATTTGACATGCTTCACATCTATAAACCATATGTTGACTTTGCACATTTGGTAATCCTAGTACAGACTGATTAGCAACCATAGCTTTAATTCCTCTTTCATTGAAATGACCTAATCTCTTATGCCAGAGATCAAGTTCTGTAATCACTGCTTCACCATGTGTGAGCAAAGCTTGACCAATGTTCCCTTGCACTCTTAAAGTAAAGAGTCTACCTTCTTTCTTACCAGAGACAATCTGATTATATCCATTCTCTGGATCTTCCACAAATACTCCTTCATTTGTAAACCTGACTTGAAAACCTTTTTCAACTATCTGTCCCACACTAATCAAGTTTTTAGGTATTGTTGGATCATACAAAACATTGGTTAGCAAATCTGCTCCACTCTTGCATTTCACTTTTCCAATTGAATGTACACTATGTCTTGTATTATCACCAGTTTGAACTGTGTGACTAGAAATGCCTTTTTCCAAATCTGACATCAATTCTATGTTTCCTGACAAATGATTAGAACATCCAGAGTCAATGTAAAATACCTTTAGATCTTCTTTGTCTGATATGCTGATTGAATTCATCATCAATGATGTATGACTTTCATTCTGTGTGTCATTTGCATAGTTGTAGTAGGTGGTGTTGTAGGATTGATTCTGTCCCCAACTTCTTCCTCCACCTCTACCATAGCCTCCTCTTTGACTTTGTCTACCTCTTTGAAAATTACTTTGATATCTTCCACCTCGACCTCTGCTATTGTTGTTTTGATTCTGGTTTGATCCTTGTTGGTTGTGCCAACAGTCATGAGCCAAATGATTACTCAATCCATAGATCCAGCAAGCCTTCTTGTTATTATTTTGATTACCTCTTCCTCTTCCAAAACCTCTTGCTCTTCCTCTGCCAGTGCCTTTACCTCTTGCATAATAAGCTTGAGAACTAGACTCCTCTTCATCCTTTGCTTTACCTTTATCTCCTTTCTTCTTATTCTTCACGTACATTGCAGAACTTTGTCCTTTATCTCCATCTCCCTTCAAGTCTTGCTCATATGTGAGCATCAAACCAAGCAACTGGTTCAAATCTGGAACATAATGATTTAATGAAAGTTCTGTTGATAAGACAAAAGGTTTCCACCTTTCATCCCCTCTCAAGCCTGCAAGTAGTTGAGCAATCAATCTGTGATCTTCAACATCTTCATCTATGGATCCAAGACTATCTGCTAGATCCTTCATCTTAGTGACATAATCACTAATGGTTTGACTTGGCTTCTTCTTGAATGTTGTAAACTCTGACCATAGACTTGCTTTCCGTGCTTTAGTAGTGCTTTGGAAATGATATTCCAATGCATTCCATATATCTTCTGATGATTCCAATCCTCTGATGTGTGGTAGCAAATGATCTGAGATTGTATTGTAGATGTAGGCTTTTGCACTTGCATCCTTCTTCTGCCAATGCTTTAAAGCATCAAGTTCTTCTTTCTTTGGTCGGCTTTCATCTTCAAATACTGGCTTCTCTTCTTCACCTGTTACATATACCATGAGATCCTTACTCATAAGTAAGGCTTCCATTCTCATTACCCATGCGGGGTAATTATCTCTGTCCAGTTTGTCAATGGAGATATGATCTGCCATAGTTCTTTCCTTCTGCTGCAACCTGTGAGCTTAAAGGATAAAGGATAATACCTTTTGAAGTTCTTTGTGTATGAGGATACTTTGAAAGTAATCTTTTGATGCCTTGTGTCTTCAAATGCTTCACCTTTCAAACTTTAATGGAAAACTTTACAAAACTTCTCGTACCTTTGTCGTCTTCTGCTCTCGAGAATCTTTCTGCTCTGATACCACTTGTTGATGTATAAAAC
>MU261018.1:0-10000 GCA_020310875.1 Ceratopteris richardii
CTAAAATGAATGTTGCTCCCAGCGAGATTACACATGAGAATGCTCCAGAGAATTGGTAAGCATAAAATATACTTTTACAGCTATCCAATGAGACAAGAATTACATCAAATGGATACCATATGAGGGAGAACCAATGCTAAAAACTCAGGGGTAGAGAGTTGCAACACTGCCTGCACACACACATAGGTATGCCTACTAAAAGAAAACAAACAAGCAAGCAAGGGGGTTGCTTAAGCAAGGGGCTTGCTTATCACAACTCCAGCACTTAGTGCTCACTTTACATGAGCTAAAACTCCAAGAAGATGGCCCCAAAAGAAGTCGGGATACATGCTCCTTTTATAGTGAGAGGTGTGCCCCTAAAATCTAGGAACTACCTTTCCAAATCAGCCTCCTAACTTGGAGGAATTAGTTGAGATGACTTGGGGAGTGGTTGAGTGATTTTTCTTGATGGAATCTCGTGGCTTTTGGCTTCCTTTGATTGCTCCGCATGTGATTCCCCACGAATTTTTAGCTTGAAGCTTGACTTTTAACACTCCCCCTCAAGCTTCAATTCTTCATCCTCATCCAAGCTCGTTCATGTTGATGCATTGCTTGAATTTTGAAATCTTCATCCCATCCAAAGCCTTTGTAAACATGTCCGCAACTTGGTCCTTGGTACCAATATGATGTACTGAAACTTCCTTGGATATCACCTTTTCCCTTATGAAGTGATAGTGCACTTCAATATGCTTGGTTCTAGCATGATAGACAGGGTTCGATGCTAGATGAATGCTACTCATGTTGTCACAAAAAATTTGATATGTGTCAACCTGCAAATTAAGCTCCATAAATAACTTCTTGATCCACATTAGCTCACATGTGACTTGAGCCAAAGCTCTATACTCAGCCTCGGTGGAAGATAATGCCATGGTGGGTTTCTTCTTTGAAATCCATGAGATGATCTTGCTACCTAGCATGACTAGGTAACCACTTGTACTCCTTCTATCTTCCTTCGAACCGGCCCAATCGGCATCAGAATAAGCTTTGACCTGCATATCATCATCAAATGAGTAGAACAATCCTTCATTTATAGTGGCTTTGAGATATCGCAACATTCTTCTTGCAGCTTGCAAGTGTGTAGTCCTTGGACTATGCATAAATTGTGATAACACTCCAACTCCATATGCTATGTCGGGCCTGGTTATTGTGGCATAATTGAAAGAGCCTACAATAGATCGATACAAAGTTACATCCTCTAATGGCTCTCCATCAATGGAGCTTAGCTTTACATTAACTTCCATGGGATTTGAAATAGGCTTGCAATGTAGCATCCCAAACCTCTCAAGTAGGTCTAGAATATACTTCCTTTGTATGAGCATAATACCTTCTTCTTTGTATACAACTTCAATGCCAAGAAAATACCTAAGATCTCCAAGATCAGAGATCCTAAACTCCTTTCCAAGCTTTGCCTTGATCTCCTCAATGCCCTTTGTATCATTACCTGTAATGATAAGATCATCTACATACACACACATGTAGACCACAAGTTCTCCTCTTTGTTTGATGAAGAGAGATGGATCCGCCTTGCATTGATTGTAACCACATTTGATCAAATAGTCCACCAATCTTTGGTTCCAAGCCCTTGGAGCTTGCTTTAGGCCATAAAGTGCCTTCTTCAACCTACAAACATGATGTGGAAACTCTTTATGAACAAAACCTAGTGGTTGCTCCATGTATACCTCTTCTTCCAAGTCTCCATTGAGAAAGGCATTCTTGATATCCAATTGGAAGAGCTTCCATCCTTTGCTAGCAGCCATTGCAATGAGTGTCCTAATGGTCCTCATCTTTGCCACGGGGCTGAATGTCTCTTCAAAGTCCACTCCATAGGTTTGTGCAAAACCCTTCGCCACCAATCTTGCTTTGAACCTAGAAATAGATCCATCTGAATTCCTCTTTACTTTATACACCCACTTATTACCTATTACCTTCATGTTCTCCTTCTTGGGCACTAGAGTCCATGTTTGATTTTCCTCAAGTTCGTCGATCTCTTCTTGCATTGCCTCTTTCCATTCGGTGTACCTGCTTGCATCTTCATAGCAATCGGGCTCATGATCTTCTACTACTTTGTTCATATATGCATAATGTGTTGCCATGTATGAATCATAAGTAAACCTTTGAGTTGGATACTTAACTCTAGAAGACTTCGTTTCTTCACCTTTTGGAGGAATAAACCTCCTTTGCCTTGGGAACTTGATCTCTTTCTTTGACGTGGCTTCTTTCTCCATCATGTGTCCTTCATCATCTTCAACTTCATTACCTTCTTCATCCAACTCCACCAATGTTGCTTTGCCTTTGTTGATTGATTGTGCTTCATAGCTTGATGAAGATCTCCCCCTCCATGGTGAGTTCATGCTTGAACTATCTTCATTGATGGAAACACCTTGGGCCGCTTAGCTCTAGGTCGATTTGTTCTTCATCATGTCCATGCTTTTCTTCTTCATAGTCCTGCATACATCATACTTCTTATACCAAGGGAGTAGCTCATCAAATGCTACAATCCCTTGATATCCTCAAGTCCTTTGTGTTTGGGTTGAAGCACGTGTAACCTTTATGATCATTTGAATATCCTAGAAACACACACTTTTCTGCCTTTGGTTGTAGCTTGTGCCTCAATTCACTTGGCACATGTACATAACAAGTACATCCAATATCTTCAAGTGGGAAGATCAGGTTTCTTACCATAATAGGCTTGATATGGTGTCCAAGCCATGGATCCCTGAGGTAGGAGCCCTATTCATTAGATACACGGCGGTATGTTGCTGCATCCACTCCAAAACATGTTAGGTACATTCATCTCATAAGCATTGCTCTAGCGATCTCGGCAATGTATCTATTCTTCTCTCTGCTACTCCATTTTGTTGGGGTGTGTACCTGCATGTTACTTGCCTCTTGATGCCTTGATCCATAAAAAAAAAATCAGAAAACTCATTTGAGAAATATTCTCCCCGTCCATCGACCCTTAGCTTCTTGATACATGTACCTGTTTCCTTCTCTAACCATTGCCTTGAATGCTTTGAAACATGTAAACACATCTGATTTGTTTTTGATGAAATAAACCCAAACCATCCTTGTGCAATCATCTATAAAAGTGACAAAGTACTTGTTACCTCCAATGGATCGCTTTTTCGTTGGCCCCCACACATCTGTATGTATCAACTCCAATGGATGTTGGCTTATGTAGCCACTCTTCTTGAATGGAAGTCTCGCTTGCTTCCCTAGTTGACAAGATTCACATAAATGCTTCATACCTTGTCCTTGGAAGTTGGGAAGACCTTCAACCAGCCTCTTGAATTGCATTTCCTTCATTCTTTGTATGTTGATGTGACCTATCCTCTTGTGCCACAAGTCCAACTCCGAAATCCTCTTGTTTCCATATGTGAAGTTAGACATGTTGAGTAGAATGAGAATTTACCTCCAAAGTGAAGAGTCTCCCTTGCTTCTTTCCTCTTGCTATGACCTTGTAACCTTGCTTAGGGTTCTCCACAAAGCATCCACCTTTGTTGAACCTTACTTGATAGCCTCTTTCAACCATTTGCCCAACGGAACACCAAGTTCTTTGTGATGGTAGGTACATGCAAGACATCCTTGAGACATCTTCCTTCCTCCTTGTCATCCAAAGCTACATCTCCAACATGGGAGATCTCATGGGCTGTATCATCACCTGTTTCTACATGTCCTTTACCTTTGGGAACATGTAGATTAGTAAACCAAGAAGCATTGCAACTCATATTGTTGCTACATCCACTATCAATATACCAAGTGTTATCTACTTTGCTTGAATTCCCATTCATGTGCATCATCAAGAGATTGTCATTTTCTGAACTTGTAGAAGCATAATTACCTTGGCCTTTGTATGAAGAACCTTGATTATAGTTACTTTGGTTTCCTCCTTGGTAGCAATCTCTAGCATAGTGGCCAAACTTGCCACATATGTAACATCCTTCGCCATCTTGATTCTTGTTTTGTTGATGTCGTCCTCCTCTTCCTCTTGATCTTCCTCTCCCTCTTTGTGATGAGGTGCCTTGGTCATGTCCTTGATTTCTTGAGTGGCCTTGCCTTCCTCCAAACCTTCCTTTGCCCCTTCCTTGTCCTTGTCTTCCTTTGCCCCTTTGATTACCTGCATAGAAAACTTGTGCATCTTTGCTTTTAGTTGAACTTCCACCTATGTTCATTTCTTCGGTGACCATGAGAGCAACCAATTGCTCAAAATCGGGAAGATTATCCCTTACATAAACTGAAGTGGTAAAGGGTTTCCACTTCTCATCATCTCTCAAACCATTGAGAGTATAAGCCACAAGATCATCATCGTCTACGTGGCTTCCAATGGATCCCAATGCATATGATAACTCCTTGACCTTAAGTATGTAGTCATTTATGCTACTCCCTGAGCTCTTCCTAAGGTTGTTGAGCTCATTCTTGAGTTGGATCTTCCTTGCTTTGGTGCTTGTTGAATAAAGCCTTTCAAGTGTCTCCCATACCTTCATGCTTGAATCCAGGTCTTGGATATGGCCGATCATGCTATTGCTAATGTGTTGGGAAAGAATAAAGATAACCCTCTTGTCTCTTTCATTCCATTCCCTAAAGGCCCTTCTCTGGTCATGGTTGGATTCTCATCCAACCTAGGTCTTGGTTCACTTCCACTAATCAACCCCCAAAGGCCCTTGCCCATAAGATAGTTGGAGACCCTAAATCTCCATGGTGGATAGTTACCTTTGTCTAGCTTTTCAATTTGAGTGTTGAAGTCTCCCATATCTAGTCTTTGATACTTGACCTAGCCCTTGGCTAATGCTCCAATGTGTGTAAAATGAAAATGAGGCTTTGAGGTTACCTCAATCCAAAGCTTTCCTTAGATGGACACCTTGTGCTCTTGCAAATTTGAGTAGAATAGCTCCTCCTTGATGTGAGCTACCTCCAAGAAGCTTTTGTTGATGCAACTCTTCAACCACCAACTCCAAGAGGTCTTCTTGCTTGTATGTGATACCTCCAAGATGCCCAAATGCTCTGATACCACTGATGGGGGAAGTATCTCAACCCCTAAGCAACGATGAAGCGCGAATGACCTCCACAGGTATCCTTCTTTGACCTCTGCACACCAAAAATGCTCTTACTCAAAGCTTATGCAGAGAAATCCAGTGAGCTTTTGTAAACCTGTAGTAGACACAAAGGGCTTTCCAACAAAACAAATTTCACTTGAAATGGATGCTTACACAAAGAGAAACAATGTCTACAACATGAGCTAGTTGAATGCTCACAACTGCTAGTCAAGCAGAGACCTCACTTCACTCCAGCAAACTTTTCTCAAAGATTATACAGAGAATGAAACTCAAACTTGAGTCGACTTTAGAGCACTCTAATAGCTACCCAATGACACAAAATCATAGCAAATGGATACATAGAGAAGGAGAACCAGCCCTTACAACAGAGAGCAAAATATTTCCAACAGAGCCTACACAAAGAGAGAGATATCAATCACACAACTTCACTAAAATGAATGTTGCTCCCAGCTTACTCAGAGAATGCTCCAGAGAATTGGTAAGCATAAAATAGACTCTTATAGCTATCCAATGAGACAAGAATTACATCAAATTGATACCATATGAGGGAGAACCAATGCTAACAACTCAGGGGTAGAGAGTTGCAACACTGCCTGCGCACACACATAGATATGCCTACTAAAAGAAAACAAACAAGCAAGCAAGGGGGTTGCTTAAGCAAGGGGCTTGATTATCACAACTCCAGCACTTAGTGCTCATTTTACATGAGCTAAAACTCCAAGAAGATGGCCCCAAAAGAAGTCGGGATACATGCTCCTTTTATAGTGAGAGGTGTGCCCCTAAAATCTAGGAACTACCTTTCCAAATCAGCCTCCTAACTTGGACGAATTAGTTGAGATGACTTGGGGAGTGGTTGAGTGATTTTTCTTGATGGAATCTCGTGGCTTTTGGCTTCCTTTGATTGCTCCACATGTCCATAAAAGATTTCCCCACGAATTTTTAGCTTGAAGCTTGACTTTTAACAGTCACTAATCTTGAACTCTTTCTCCATTTGCTTCTTTAGGCTTTGAATGCCTTTCTCATCTGTACCTGTAAGAATTATATCACCAACATATATGCACATGTAAATGAACCCATCATCATTGAACCCATCATCACTTCCTTTAACAAGCATACTATCTGCTTTAGATACTTGAAAACCAAGTTCCTTCAAGAACTTCACAAGTCTATAATTCCATGCCCTTGGGGCCTGCTTCAAACCATACAAAGCTCTCTTGAGCTTACATACATACCCTGGATACCTTTCATCTCTGAATCCTTGTGGTTGCTCCATGAAAACATCATCTGAAATATAACCATTTAGAAAAGCATTCTTCACATCTACTTGACATAATTTCCAACCTTTACATGCAGCAATAGCTATGAGTGTCTTGATGGTTGTCATCTTTGCCACAGGATTATAGGTCTCATCATAATCTATACCATATGTCTGAGCAAACCCTTTCACAACAAGTCTAGCTTTATACCTAGACACACTTGCATCTGCAAACCTCTTTGTCTTGTAGACCCATTTGCATCCAATGATCTTCTGACTATTTGGTTTAGGAACCAAATCCCATGTCTGATTCTCCATCAATGCATCATACTCTTCCTGCATAGGCTTCTCCCAATTTTCATTACCTTTTGCCTCTTCATATGTAGAAGGGTCTTCATCTGCCTTTATCATATAAGCATAATCTTTGGTAGCCAAAAAAGAAGTGTCATAGCTATACCTTGTAGGTTGCCATTTATGTCTTGTTGACCTTTTGAGTTCTCCACTCCTTGAGGTTTCTGGTTCATCACATTCTGGATCAAACCTTGGCACTTCTTCAACTTCAACCTGTACTTCATTGTTCTCCTCTTCATCAAATATCTGAACCTTTGATTTACCTTTCTTTTGATTCACAATTTCTTCATCATCTGCATGAACATTAAGTGTACCTACATACCAAGTACCTTGCTCATCAAATGTAACATCCTTAGACACAAGGAATTATTTTGTGGATGGACTCCACAACCTAAATCCCATCTGCTTATCATCATATCCAATGAACAAATATTTTTCAGCTTTAGGCTCCGATTTATGCCTCAATTGAGATGGCACATATGCATATGCCAAACATCCAAATACTTTGCAATGATCTAGAGTAGGTCTCTTACCCCACCATGCCTCATATGGTGTCATACCCTACAAAGCTTTACATGGTAGTCTATTGACCAAATATGTTGTTGTATTTACAGCCTCATCCCACAAATAATTTGGGCAATTTTCTCCTTCATCATGGATCTTGCAAACTCAACAAGAGTTCTATTCCTCCTTTCTGCTACACCATTTTGTTGAGGAGAGTACCTGCAAGTAATTTCCCTTTTTTATACCTGCATTCCACAAGTAATCAGTCAACTCATTAGAGAAATACTCTCCACCTCCATCTCACCTTAGTATCTTCAACTTTTGACCTGTAATTCTCTTTGCATACACATGATAATGTTTGAATGTATTGAATACCTCTGACTTATCTTTAATCACATAGATAGTGATCCATCTAGTAGCATCATCAACATAAATCACATAATACCTTGAACCATTGATACTGAAATCCTTTCATGGTCCCCACACATCTATGTGTACCAACTCAAGCTTCTCTGAATACATAAAACCATGCTTGGAATAAGATTGCTTATGAGCCTTACCTAATTGACATGCCTCACATCTATATGTCATATGTTGACCTGCAACATTAGGCAATCCAAGCACTGAACCATTATTAACCATATTTTTAATACCTCTTTCATTAAAATGTCCAAGCCTTTTGTGCCAAGATCTAATTCTGAGATCTTATGTCCTCCATAAGTGTACAAGGCATGACCAATGTTACCAAGAATCTTCAATGTGAAGAGTCTTCCTTCTTTCTTCCCTGAAACAATTTGTTTATACCCATTGCTAGGGTCTTCCACAAAAACTCCTTCATTAGTGAACCTAACTTCATAACCTTTTTCAACAATTTGTCCTACACTTATTAGACTCTTTGGAATTCTAGGAACATACAAAACCCTACTCAAGAGAGTACTTCCATCCCTAGCCTTCATTGATCCAATTGAATTCACATTGTGCTTGTCACATGTTTGAACTACATGATTAGTTACCTTACTCTCCAAATCAGTCATCAAAGCTATGTTGCCACTCAGGTGATTGGTACACCCTGAGTCAATGTAGAAGACTCTTTGGTCTTCACTTTGCCTTTCACAAGTTGCATTCATTCTCAATGGTTAATCCTCCTTCTGATCTGAAGCATAATTGTAGTAGGTATTGTTGTATTGCTAACTTTGGAATCCTCTACTTGCATTTCTTCCAAAGTAACATCTACTACCTCTACCTCTAAAATTACGTCTTTGATTTTTGCCACCTCTTCCTCTTGAATTAAAGTTCTGATTATATCCACCATTATTCTGAGTATTATGCCAACAATCATTAGCTAAATGATTTGTCTTACCACAAATCCAGCAAGTTTTGACTCCATCTTTATTACTTCTACCTCTTCCTCTACCTTTGCCACCTCCTCTTCCTCTTAGGAAGTTAGCTTGGCTAGTTGTACCTTCATCTTCATTTGATTGTTGCTTCCCTTCGCTATTCTTCTTCTTATCCTTTGAATACATTGCTTGACCTGCACTTTTATCACCATCACCTTTGACATCCTGCTCAAAGGTTAACATGTGTCCTAGCAATTGATTTAAATCATGAGTAAAATGATCTAGTGATAATTCAAAAGACATAATGAATGGCTTCCATTTGTCATCACCTCTCAAACCTGTAAGGATTTTCCTTACCAATTTATCCTCCTCAATATCTTCATCAACTGCTCCTAATGCATCTGCAATGTCCTTCATTCTTGTTACATAATCTGAAATGGATTGAGAGGCCTTCTTCTTGAATGTAGTAAATTCTGCCCACAAGGATGCCTTCCTTGACTTTTGTGGTATTTTGGAAATGCTCCTCCAAAGCATTCCATATATCACTTGCACTTTCAAGACCTCTAATGTGAGGTAGCAAGTAGTCATTAACTGCCATATAGATAATGCTCCTAGCTTGAGCATCTCTCTTCATCCAAGTCTTCAAATCTGATAATTCCTCTCTAGTTGGAACAGTAGGATCTCTGAAGTGAGTCTTTTCTTCTTCACCTGTAATATAACCTATCAAGTCTTTGGTCGTAAGATGAGCTTCCATCCTTATTGACCATGCTGGATAGTTCTCTCTATCCAGTTTCTCTATCTGAAGAGAATCTCCCATCCTTTCTTCACCTGTGTATTAAATCCTTCTAGCTTTATGAGGAATAAGGTTACCTTTACTTTGAATGAAGTTCCTTTTGTCTTCCTTGATGTCTTATGGCCTCCTTCTCAAGCTTTGCTCTCAAGCTTTCACCTTTTCAATCTTTAAATGTTGAATTCTTTATCACTGAAGCAGTTGGGGTCCTCCTTTCTTCAAATTTTGATACTTCCCACTCTGATACCACTGATGGAGAGTGTTAACCTCCAAAAGAACAAGCTACTCTTGAAGTTAGAGCACCTCTATATCAAGAGTAACTCAAAACTTTCACCAATTTAGAGGATCAATGATCAATTATCAAACTTTTGGATAAATTGTGAAGAAGATGACTTCACAAAAAGTCTGCTACATATAACTCACTCATTGACTTATCAAATGTGTAAATTTTTTGATAAAACTTTGCACAAGGTGTCGCCTATAATTTGTGCACCTCCTACAATTTAAATCATTCCAAAAGATTCAGTAGATCTTGAGAAGTGATCTTAACAAGTCACCTATGTCTAAAATTGTAGTTCTTTTCAATCGATTTTGACACCTGTAACTTCTTAAGCTTGATTCTCTCAAACTAGAAGCCGTTTAATCAAACGCTTTTAATCATAGGTAGCTT
>MU261018.1:17500-57500 GCA_020310875.1 Ceratopteris richardii
TCCATTGCACATCACTGCTTTGGTATATATCAAAGATTATAACTCATTTGGTAGTACTAGAAACATAGGAACGAATGTGTGTTGAAAGGGATGATTGTACTTAAAACATTAATTTCTTGGATTTTTTTTCTCCCTTTTATTTGAAAAACAAAATTTTGATTATAAATTATGGACAAATTCATGAGAATTATGGTCAACTACAAAGAATGTTGATAACCATTTCGTCCCCTTCATGGGAGATGCAGTTGCTTTGTGGGTTCTTGTTTCCTGCAATGCACATCCTGTGGTCTTCTCGCTTTACATCTCTTTATGTACTTCATTATATTACATCAAGCTCTTTCATTATATTACATTAAGTTCTTACATGGAAAAAGATTACTTTGTCTATTACACTTATAAACACCATATCAGGTAAAGCTTCGAAAAAACCATTAAATGTTGACAAACAAACACACTAGATATGACAATTGTAACAAATGGTACCAACCTATTCACGTTCATATGTACTTTATATCATCCTAAAAATTATAATTAGTTTTCTAGCATTCTCACAAAGTCATGAAGGTGTGCCAAAGTGATGCCTCAAGAAGCAACAGACTTGTTTCATACAAACTATTGGAGTTGTTTGTGTAGCAAGAATACACATAAAAAGCAGAAAGAAGAAGAAAAAGATAGCTATCACAATAAACAATATTTCACTACTTATGAAATGGAAATATATAACAATCTCATCAGGGTTATCGAGACATATACAAGTTGGGAGTGAAAGGTCTCTTGGAGAGGTAGAATAGTGCCTTGGCAAATCCAAAGTGTCTCAATCCTAAGTGTGTCGATGACACATCACTGCTCTGGTATATTTGGACAGTGGACTTCATTTGGTGCTGCTGGAAACGTAGGACTTCACAAATGTTAATTACTTGCTTTACATGCCGATACTGCTCATGGTATGCCTTCTAAATGAAGAGAGAAATTACGCTCTCCTTTTACCTCTCTTTCTGTATTTCGCTTCTGGTTCAAGCTTTTGTAGGGTAAAAGAAAACTCCGTCTGTTACATTCATAGACACCATGTGGGCTGATGCTTAGTTAAAACCATTAAATGGTGACAAAGTAACACACTACAGATGACATTTGTCCCTGCTGCCTTTCTCGAGAGGCTCATCTGTTGTCAATCTGGTGTGAGTTGTTTCCTTTTTTTCTTTTTTTGTTTTCGTTTTCCTTGTTGCTTCATAAAAAACGGGGAATTTCATAAATGTTAATTGCTTGCGTAGCCAAAAAAAATCAACGATGCCCCTTTATCTGATAGGGCCTATGTTTATGTAGTTAAGTTGTTTTGCTATCGTTTTGCTCTTTGAGGGATAATCAAGAAATCCAACTCTGTTACACTTGTACACATTATGCGGGCTGATGCTGTGACAAAACCATTAAATGCTGAAAAACTAACACAATGCAGGCGACGTTTGGACCTACTGGAATTCTTTCTTAGTATTTCAAACTAACACAACGCAGACGACATTTGGAACGCTGGAGTTCTGGCTGAGTATTCTTTTGAAGGGCGAGTGGTAGTTATCCACGTTTCATGCCAGATATAACAACACAAGCATGTTAGTTACGCAACCGTTGGTTATTGACAAATACGCCTCTGTATTGCATCATAAACAATTACGCGTTAATCATTAACCACAAGCCGACATACTCTTGTAACTGTGTGTCGTAAGCAATCCCTGAAACGGTTCAGGGAGCAGTGCACCACAGTTTCTCTGCAATGTACGCTATTATTGAGCGCAACCTCTCATGAATTTATGAATTCATGAATTTGCATGGGTGATGACTTTTACACCAATGGAGAAGAGGGCTGTAAGACGCCAAGTAATCAGACTTAAAATCTAGAGTGTGCCGTCAGTCTTGTCTGCTTCGAAACTGTTGCAAGTTCAGTTTTAGTACCGAACTGGATGCGAATTGTCGGCTTTTAACGTGAAGGGTGGTGCACTCCTTGCGGTAGCATGTGCGAATGTTTCTTGTTCACACGGAAACATATCCAATAGTCCTTTACGTTACGTGCGTTCGAGACTTCTGATGAAAGCTAGCAGATTAGAGCACAAACGATGTGGTATGTTAAGCAGCATTAGAGGCTGTCGCAGTATTCATTGAGGGTCATGGAGTTGGACGGCATGTGACGCATTGGTTGATCTCAGTATATTCAGATAACTAGAAGACGGTAGACCTATCATGCCTGATAGCTAAAATACTGGCAAAGAATGAAAATTTGTGTTCTTGATCAAATAGCTTCCCAACGGAGACATATATAAGAAACGCTGAGAAGGATATAACAGCTTTCTGACTGAGTCTAGTCATAATATGAAGGAGATAATTGTAACTTATTTATCTCTATTTCGTATTGTTGAATTTCTACATGGAGCGCGCCACTATGGCCTATGGCCTCTCCTTATTCATCATTATTCACGGAACTGATTCCCGGAACTGATTCGCTGTATAAGTTGAGGAAAATCGAGATGGCATTCTATCTGTGTCTATCTACGATAGTGCATTTTGTTTCCAGTGCTGGGACAAAATGCCTTGACAACTATCGGTCGTGCGTCTATGTGCCCTGTCATGAATTTCTACATTCAAGCATGGCACCATGGAGGCAAAATTATCCTCCAATCTCTTCGATTGCTTATGAAGTGTACATTATAGATTTAGAAAATGAAGTGTACATTGTAGATATTCAGCATTCCTTAAAAACCTCTCAATAAACAAAAATAATATGATGGGTCGACCAGGGAATGGACTAAGACTTAAATGGTTCAGAACATGCTCATCATCGAAAAAAATGAGAAAAGCGGACCCTTTCTATCCTCAATTAGGTGATGTGGACCACTATATGGATCATCTTTCTATCTTTTGTGTATATTCCAACGTTAACTCATTTATTATTCTTCTTGAATTAATTCACGAACCTTTCGATACCAGCATGTACATTATGATTCCGATTATTCTATGCTATGCACTTCCTTGAAGGGAGGATACCTTATTCTGCACGAGATTCAACAGCGTTGTAAATTCGTCAAATCGACGTTTCTTTGAGTTCCTAAGAAATGATCCTGAAAGCTTTTGATCACTCAACCTAGACTATAAGAACTTCCTTATGCAAGCTATTCCACTCAAAGTAATTGCCATTATCAGAGAACCAATGCCTTTGAGATAGGCTGTGTACTCCTTTAGTAGACATTCACACATAGACCACTGTTCACTCGAGATTTCATTTATCTCATAATATGCAGAGTTTACACTTGAGCTTCACCCAACTTTGGAGGAGTATAACAGATTTCTAACAAAATAAAGATTACAAGAAGTTGATACCATTTGAATGGCACTCTATTCAACACTCAGAGCTAACGTGCCCTTAACAGAAAAGACAAAGTGTGAAATGTGGATAATCAAGGTGTGAAGAAAATGCTCAAGAAAGTAGAGGGCCTGCTTAGCAAGGGGGCTACTAGCTTATTCAAACTTTTAAAGTGATAACACATGCCCAGTCCTTTCTGTTCAAAGTAAATGATGTCTTTATATTACTTGGAAAAGATTCATTCAATTATAGTATGTTCTTTCCCTAGAAAATAGGGTTCATCATTCCTAAGTGTGATAGATGATTGATTGAGAATCATGAGGGGGATTCAAATTTCAATGATCTCACATGCAACTTTTGCTAATGCTCTTTATTTAGGTTGTGTTGAAGATCGAGCAACTATAGGTGGTTGTTTTTCATCCATGAAATGACCTACTTTCCTAGAAACACTACATGTCCATTTATTGTCCTATCTTATTTGGATCCAACCCAATCAGCACTTCTATATGCTTTTACCTACAAACTATCTTCAAAGATATTGAAAAATAAATAATCCAATGTACATTTAAGATATGTGAGTACTATATTTGCTTCAAGTAAGTAAGGAATCTTAGATGTGTGTGTGTCAATTGAGATAGCACACCAATTTTATATGCTAGGGCAGGGCTTTTCATAATGGCATAATTCAAAAAGCCCACTACAACCTATATATGAGTTCATTTTGAAGTTCATCTGTTCCATTGAACAAAATTTTGTGTTGAGTTCCATTGGCTTTCTCAATGCTCTACAACATGTAAGTCCATACTTCTTGATAAACAAAAATAATATGATGGGTCGATGAGGGAATGGACTAGGATTCAAATACTTCAGAACTTGCTCAAAATCCAAAACGTGGGAAAAGCGGATCTTCCTAGCGAGGTATGTTTCAATTAGGTGATGCGGACCACTATATGGATCATCTTTCTATCTTTTGTGTATATTCCAACCTTAACTCATTTATAGTTCTTCTTAAATTAATTCATGAACCTTTCCATACCAGCATATATATTATGGTGCAAATTATCCTATGCTACTCAATCCTTTGAAGGGAGGACACCTTATTCTGCAAGACATTCAAGTGGGTTGTAAATTACTCAAATCGATGTTTCTTTGAGCTCCTATGAAATGAGCCTGCGAGCCTTTGGTCACTCAACCTAGACTATAAGAATTTCCTAATGCAAGCTATTCCACTCAAAATACTTGCCATTATCAGAGAATCAATGCCTTTGAGATAGGCTATTGACTACCTTTAGTAGACATTCACACATAGACCACTGTTCACTCGAGATTTCATTTATCTCATAATATGTAGAGTTTACAATTGAGCATCACCCAACTTTGGAGGAGTGTAATAGATTTCTAAGAAAATAAAGATTATATGAATGGAACTCTATTCAACACAGAACTAATGAGCCCTTAATAGAAAAGACAAAGTGTGAACTATGGATACTCAAGGTGTGAAGAAAATGCTGAAGAAAGTAGAGAGAGCTTGCTTAGCAAGGGGGCTGCTAGCTTATTCAAACTTTTAAAGTGATAAAACATGTAGGTTCCTTTTAGTTCAAATTACATGATGTGTTTATATGACTTGGAAAATATTCTCTCAATGATAGTATGTTCTTTCCTTAGAAAATAGGGTTCATCATTCCTAAGTGTGATAGATGATTGATTGAGAATAATGAGGGGGATTCAAGTTCTGATTTCAATGAGCTCACATGCAACTTTTGTTAATGCTCTTAAGGTTCTGTTGAAGATTGGGAAACTATAGGTGGTTGTTTTCCATCCATCAAATGACCTACTTTCCTAGCAACACTACATGTCCATTTATAGTCCTATCTTATTTGGATCCAACCCAATCATCATTATTATATGCTTTTACCTACAAATAATCTTCAAATAAATTGAAAAATAAATAATCCAATGTACCTTTGAGAAATGTGAGTACTATCTTTGCTTCAAGTAAGTAAGGAACCCTAGTTGTGTGTGTGTCAATATTAAGATAGCACACCAATTTTATATGCTAGGTCAGGGCTTGTCAAAGTGGTCTAATTTATAAAGCTCACTACAACCTATATATGAGTGCATCTTTAAGTTCATCATGTTCCATTGAACTTAATTTGCATTGAGTTCCATTGGCTTTCTCAATGGTCTTGTATTTCTTTGGTTGCTTGATGCCATTTGACCAATAAAAATCATGGAATTCATGAGAAAAGAAATCTCCTTGTCCATTTAACCTTATACATTTGATGCATCTATCACATTCATTCTCTACAATAGCTTTGACCTTCTTGAAGTAGTGAAAGACATCTCATTTATGTTTAATGCAACATAGCCAAGTCATCCTTGTGCAATCATCAATGATAATGGTCACATTGATTTTTCTTTTGTGTATATTTTAGGAATGGAAAACTACCATATCCAAGAAGAGGACCACTAGAAATCAAGGATTACAATTGGTATACATCAAAGCTCTTGAACTTTTATGCCTTTCTTCAACCATACACCAAAAAAGTAGCAAAGGTTTTGTGGGCTACTACAAATGGGTTGAAAAGGAAGATGAAACAAGAAGAACAAAATGAAGGTCCTCTAGCATTGAGCTATTATGGGTTTTGGAAATGGAATGAACATGAGGTGAGTAATTATATAACAAGGCTGAATGAAGTCAACTAGGGTAAGGCTTTTGAGAGCTGATGAAAAATGCAGGTGGCCTATTATGCTTTGTAGGAGAGGAGGGATATTTGGAAGGGAAATCATATACATTTTGGATGTGTCTGGTTGCTATAATCTAGAAAAAAAAATATATGTATAAGTTGAAGAATTGATGATGGTGAAAGAGAACTTTCATTCGATGAGCACAAGGCTTTCATATAGAGAGCATGTGGCTAAATCATTTCTTCGATTTAAGAAAAACATGACAAAACAAAAAAATACATTCTATGACAAAGATTATCGGCATTTCATGTTGCTCATATCTATAGAGCTAGGATTAAATTATGGCCCCTATTCTTGCAACAAAGGAAAGGAATATTCTAGAAAAATCTATTGTGTAGATCATATGCACATTCTAGATGATTAGCTTAGCCACCATGGTTACTCCTAAGCAACAAGATAAGATTTGGAAAAGAGAATTGTATTTTTGTACTATGGGGGTAAAAAGAAAAAACCTCTCTTGATGTATGTAAATATATGGTGGCATGCTATCATGTGGTAATAGATTTACGTATGAAATTTATATATGCAAATACTTTTGAACTTGGATAAATTTCCCCTCCTTCATTCATGGCAGAAGGTGCACGAATAGTGTCTGACGGGCTGATGAGAGAGAGAGAGAGAGAGAGAGAGAGAGAGAGAGAGAGAGAGAGAGAGAGAGAGAGAGAGAGAGAAAGAGAGAGTTAGAGAGAGAGAGAATGATACTCTTCCACGATCTAATAGAGGAGGCGATGGGGAGAGAGAGAGAGAGAGAGAGAGAGAGAGAGAGAGAGAGAGAGAGAGAGAGAGAGAGAGAGAGAGAGAGAGAGAGAGAGAGAGAGAGAGAGAGAGAGAAAGAGAGAGAGAATGCATGTTTATTAAGTAGGCATTTATGCATGTATGTTATGTATGTGCATGTACATGTATGTGAGTGTTATGCATGTGTATGCATGTGAGCATCTGAGTGTTATGCTTGTGTATGCATGTGATATGTGTGTGCATGTATGCATGAGTGATAAGTGATGCATGTGCATGAGTGAGAGATGTGCACATGTATGCATGTATGTTAGAATAAGATGTAAGTGTATGCATGTGTATTAATGCATGTGTATTAATGCATGTAAGAGTGTATATGAGATTGTATGTATGCATAAGTGAATGTGTGCATATACATGTATGATAGAGATTTAGTGTGTGCATGAATGATTTTAGCATGTATGTATGTGCACGTAACTGAATCATGTTTACATATGCATGTAAGTTAGGAAGTTTGTATATGTATGTGTATGCATGTCAAGTCTGTGAAGAATGATGTGCATGTGTACATGAGAAATGATGCATATATGCATGTAATGTGTATGTATGCATGTGCATATCTATTTGAGAGTCATGTGCACAAATGCATATGCATGTAAGTTAGTAAGTGAGAAGTGTATGTATGCATAAGTGAATGTATGCATGTGTGCATGTGCATATGTAGTGTATGTTAGTGCATATGCATATGAATGTATTTTAGTGCATGTGCATATCATAAGTGCATGTATGCATGGATGTATTCATATGATGTTGTGCATGAATACATGTGCATAAATGAAGTAGATAGGAGATATGTATAAGTGTACATGCATATGTGATGTATGTGCATTTGAAATAGATGTGTGTAGGAGTTAAATCTATATGTTTACTTGTGCATAAATGCATAAAAATTATGAATGAGATTACATTAAAAATACATGTTAGTGTATGAATATGCATGATTAAAGTTAATAATTGGATGTAAGTATATGAATTAAACATATTTATATGAGGATGAATATGAGTGTATAGTTACATATACATAAGAGGGTTAATTAACATGTGTTAGCATAGGTTTAAATTATGTTAAGTTTTGAATATTAGATTAACAAATGAGTGTTTTAAATTAATAAAAACATACTTATTTTTGGTCTAATGGACTTCTGTAGATCATTGTGAAGAAGATTACGAGATTACGAGAATACAAGATTACAAGATAGAAGCTGCTCTTATGCCACTAACTTTAGTTCATTACTTGATATTTTGAATTGATAAGCTTTTGTATATGAAATTTTCTAAGAGTTGTATTAGAACTTATTACAAGTATTTGTATTGGCCTAGAAGTGATCCTAAAGATTTTCGTACTTTCACTTTATAATTTAATTAAATTTTTATATTACACTTTCTTATGTCTAAGAATTTAGCATCGACAAGCAACTCTGTTACTGAAAATAAAATATTAGATAGTTCTTTTGTTTTAGGAACGTTTTTACCAAATTTTCTAGATTAAACTTAAATAGATTATAAATTCTAGCTTTTTACTCCCAAACACTGAAAACTCAACCTAAATCCTGAAGCATACTAACTCCATTTGTTACATTCATATGCACCACGTGGGCTGATGCTTAGATAAAACCATTAAATGCTGACAAAGTAACACACTTTTTTTTTTGCTTTCCTTGTTGCTTCATAAAAAACGGGGAGTTTCGTAAATGTTAATTGCTTGCGTAGCCAAAAAAAAAAGAATCAACGATGCCCCTTTATCTGATAGGGCCTATGTTTATGTAGTTCAGTTGTTTTGCTATCGGTTTGCTCTTTGAGGGATAATCAAGAAATCCAACTCTGTTACACTTGTACACACCATGCGGACTGATGCTGTGACAAAACCATTAAATGCTGAAAAACTAACACAATGCAGGCGACGTTTGGACCCACTGGAATTCTTTCTTAGTATTTCAAACTAACACAATCCAGACGACATTTGGAACCGCTGGAGTTCTGGCTGAGTAATCTTTTTGAGGGCGAGTGGTAGTTATCCACGTTTCGTGCCAAATGTAACAACACAAGCATGTTTGTTACACAACCGTTCGTTATTGACAAATGCACCTCTGTATTGCATTATAAACAATTACGCATTAATCAATAACCACAAGCCGACATACTCTTGTAACTGTGTGGTTCAGGGAGCAGTGCACCACAGTTTCTCTGCAATGTACGCTATTATTGAGCGCAACCTCTCATGAATTTATGAATTCATGAATTTGCATGGGTGATTACTTGTACACCAATGGAGACGAGGGCTGTAAGACGCCAAGTAATCAGACTTAAAAGCTAGAGTATGCCGTCAGTCTTGTCTGCTTCGAAACTGTTGCAAGTTCAGTTTTAGTACCGAACTGGCTGCGAATTGTCGATTGTTAACGTGAAGGGTGGTGCACGCCTTGCGGTAGCATGTGCGAATGTTTCTTGTCCACACGGAAACATATCCAATAGTCCTTTACGTTACGTGCGTTCGAGACTTCTGATGGAAGCTAGCAGATTAGAGTACAAACGATGTGCTATGTTAGGCAGCATTAGAGGTTGTCGCAGTATTCATTGAGGGTCATAGAGTTGGACGGCATGTGACGCCTAACATTAAAGGTTGTCCCAGTATTCATTGAGGGTCATAGAGTTGGACGGCATGTGACGTATAGGTTGATCTCAGTATATTCAGATAACTAGAAGACCAACACGGCTGATAGCTAAAATACTGGCAAAGAATGAAAATTTATGTTCTTGATCAAATAGCTTCGCGACAGAGACATATATAAGAAACGCTGAGAAGGATATAACAGCTTTCTAACTGACTCTAGCCATAATATGAAGGAGATAATTACTTATTTATCTCTATTTCGTATTGTTGAATTTCTACATGAAGCGCGCCACTACTGGTCTAGACAATATTACTAGGATAATGCCCTATGGCCTCTCGTTATTCATCTTAATGTTGCCCGCACACAGCTAGCTTTGTCAATCTCTTAATACGATTCTTCACGGAACTGATTCCCCGAACTGATTCGCTGTATAAGTTGAGGAAAATCGAGATGACATTCTATCTGTGTCTCTCTACGACAGTGCATTTTGTTTGCAGTGCTGGGACCAGAGAGAGAGAGAGAGAGAGAGAGAGAGAGAGAGAGAGAGAGAGAGAGAGAGAGAGAGAGAGAGAGCTTATGCCTTGACAACTATCTGTCGTGCGTCTATGTGCCATGTCATGAATTTCTAAATTCAAGCATGGCATCATGGAGGCAGAATTATCCTCCAATCTCTTCGATTGCTTATGAAGTGTACAGTGTAGATTTAGAAAATGAAGAGCCTTAGATATTCAGCATTCGTTCAAAAATAATATCATGGGTCGACCAGGGAATAGACTAAGACTTAAATGGTTCAGAACATGCTCATCATCGAAAGAATGGGAAAAGCGGACCCTTTCTATCCTCTTTCTAGTGACCTATGCTTCAAATTAAGTGATGCGGACCACTATATGGATCATCTTTCTATCTTTTGTGTATATTCCAACGTTAACTCATTTATTGTTTTTCTTGAATTAATTCACGACATTACCTTAGTTGGCCATCCTAGTTGGAAGGACATAGGGATTCTCAAGCTTTAAGTTCTCCCCCACCCGGTGTCCCCTGGAGGCTCTAGCCTCGTGTGTTCTTTATGGAAGAGTTGGAACAAGGCCAAACAATTCATCAGAATCTGTGATGAGTGGAAGTGGGCAGCTGGGATAAGACAAAATGACTCTATCTGGTTCCTGATCGGTGGCATTAGGGGGGTGGAGTCTTGAAACCTCCAAACTGCAAAGCAGTTATGGAACAAGGCGTTCGAACAGTGGAAACAACTCTGGAAACAAGAGACCAGCTGGTGGATTAGGTTCGAAGACTTGGACTTGGGACCTAGAGTTACCCTAGAGGAATGGACTCTTCTTCAAGGTAGGTGTTTAGCATGGGACCGCTCAACTACCCACCTTCTTTGCGGTCAGGATCTTCCTTGCATGGAGGGCCTCAAATGGAGCAATGCAAAGAAACTATCCAGAATCCCCAACCTCAAAGAGAACCTAGATGTTCATCACAATCTTAACTAGAGATGGTGCCTTTCTTGGACCAAACTTCGATGGGAACTAAAGTTCATGTCTATTTGGCACCCCCTAATTGATATCAAAAAGTCCGTTCTCATGTGGCAGATCTTGCATAAAGGTATCTGGTGCAATGCAAGGGCTAACAAAATCTGTGGTGTGCCGCCATGGTGCAAGCGTTGCCATCCATGCATCAAAGATTTAGCTCACTTGTTCTTCGATTGCCCCAAGTCCCGTGTTATCTGGCATCACCTGACCCGAGTATTGAGACTCACGAACCAAATCAATTGGCAACAGGTGCTATTGGGTGAGGCGGTCGGCTGCTGATCGAGGCTCTAGAATGCCATCAAGGATGAGACTCTTTGGAAGATTTGGAGGGAGTGATGTGCTATCAATTTTGGCCAAACTCCTAAGGAATGGTTGATCGAGAAATCCTTGTTTCTTCTAGGTAAAAGAAACTCCCGAGATAAGAGATCTACACCGTTTAGACATCATCGTACTTATCTCCTTGAAAACAACAAGTTGAAACCCAAATGGGTCCCCAATGAGGGTGATGATAGATTTATCCGCCTCATTTGTAATGGCCTCTAGCTTGCCATACTCCTCCCCTGCATTGTGGGATTTGGGGGATCCAATGGCCACTAGTCCCATTCACTTGTAACTTTTCTTCTTTATTTTAATTAAAGTCTAGGAGAATAGGCTAAGGCTGAACTTCCTTTTATTTAAAAAAAAAACCTTTCGATACTAGCATATACATGATCTAGATTGTTCTATGCTATTCAATCCCTTCAAGGGAGGATACCTTATTCTGCAAGAGATTCAAGAGCCTTGTAAATTTGCAAGAGATTCAAGAGCCTTGTAAATTAGTCAAATGGATGTTTCTTTGAGTTCCTATGAAATGATCCTGATAGGTTTTGGTCACTCAACCTAGACTATAAGAACTTCCTAATGCAAACTATTCAACTCAAAATACTTGCCAATATTAGAGAATCAAGGCCTTTGAGATAGGCTATTTACTACCTTAAGTAGACATTCACACAGACCACTATTCACTCGAGATCTCATGTATCTCATAATATGTAGACTTTACACGAGCTTCACCCAACTTTGCAAGATTAACATATTGTTAAGAAAATAAAAATTACAAGAAGTTGATACCATATGAATGGAACTCTATTCAACACTCAGAGCTAAGAAACCCTTGAAAGAAAAGACAAAGTGTGAATTATGGATACTCAAGTCTGAAGAAAATGCTGAAGAAAGTAGAGGGCTTGTCTAGCAAGGGGGTTACTAGCTTATTCAAACTTTCAAAGTCAAAACACACGTCGGGTCCTTTTGGTTCAAAGTACATGATGTGTTTATTTGACTTGGAAAAGATTCTCTCAATGATAGTAGCTTTTATTTCCTCCTCCATATCCTCTTGCCATTGCATGCATGTGTTTGGTTCTTCAAAGTATGAGGTTTCTTCAATGACGTTTTTCATATATTCCTAGCTCCTAAGCATGGATGAGTCATAAGTTAGCCACATAAATGGATAACCTACCTTATCCAAGGTTTTTAATTAGCATTTCTATTGATTTGGAAACTTCTTTCTACCTTTGATATCCCCACCTTATTTTCATGGCGGTCCTCTCTATCCACATGTCTTCATCTTCTTCAACCTCTATGATCTTGGCATTGCCTTTGTTCCTTGCATCACTAAAGTGAGCTAATGTGTAGTTATCTCCACTCAATGATGATTGTTAAGTTTGTTCTTTTGTTCACTAAGAGCCATGCTATCTTGTTCTTCATTTGCTCTTCAACTCCTTCCTTCTTAATCTTCATGCACCTACAAAGATATAGTTTAGGAATACTAACAAAAATTCACATCAAATCTAGCATCTTTTGATACGTTGAGATCCTTTATTTCTCGTTTGTAGCATTTATAATCCTTGTTTCTCATTCATACTCTATGAATAGACAAATTTTGTTGTTCCATCACCAAATTTTCTTTTGATTTTAATTCATATAAAGGCATAACAAGTACAACCAAACACTCTCACGTGTGATACATCTAGTTTTCTGTTATGCCATGTTTCATATGGTGTTGAAGCATGTATACTTGATGTGTGTTTTCTATTCATGATGTATAGGGAAATGGTTGCTACATGATTCCAATAGAAATTTTGAAGCACCATCTTCCTCATCCTTCTCCTATCACATTGTGTAGTATTCTTATTGTTACTTTTTGTCACACCATTGTTAGAGGTGTGAACTTGTAGTTCTTTGGTTGCTTGATGACATTTGACCCATAAAAATCAGAGAATTCATGAGAAAAGAAATCCCCTTGTCCATTTAACCTTATACATTTGATGTATCTATACAATAGATTTGAACTTCTTGAAGTAATGAAAGACATCTCATTTATGTTTAATGCAATAGAGCCAAGTCATCCTTTTGGAATCATCAATGATAATGATAGCGTGGATTTGTTTGTGTATATTTTAGGAATGGAATACTACAATACCCTAGAAGAGGCCCACTAGAAATCAAGGATTACAATTGCCATACTCCGAAGCTCTTGAATTCTTTTGCCTTTCTTCAGCCATACACAAAAGAAAGCAGCAAAGGTTTCAAGGGCTACTACAAAGTGGTTGACAGGGAAGATGAAACAGGAAGAACAACATGAAGGTCCTCTAGCATTCATCTATTATGGGGTTTTTTTTAATATAAAGGAAGTTCAGCATCAGCCTACTCTCCCGGACTTGAATTAAATAAAGAAAAGTACAAGAGAAGGGGACTAGTGCCCACGGGACCCCCCAAATCCCACAAAGCAGGGGAAGCTTTTACAGAGCTTAGATGACATTACAAAGAAGGTTAGTCACCCTCTCATCACCCTCATGTGGGACCCACTTGGGTTTAAGCTTGTTATTGATCAAAAGGAGTACTTGATGATTCCTGAAGGGGGGGGATTTCTTACAGTTGACAATCCTTTTGCCAAGGAGGAACAACGATTTCTCAATTGACCACTCTTTGGCGGAGTCACCAAAGTTGACAGCACATCTTTCCCGCCAGATTTTCCATAGGACCTCCCCTCTGATGGCGTTCCAGAGAGTCGCGGAGCAGCCGATCACTTCTCCCAGCAGGGCTTGCTGCCAACTGAGACGTTTTTGAAGTCTAATTCTCTTTCCAACCATCTGCCAGAGTCTGTTGGAGTTGGGGCAGGTAAAGAAGATGTGTGAAACATCTTCGATAGACCGGTAGCAGCGTTTGCACCAGGGATGGATCCCACAAATTTTGCTAGCCTTAAGGTTGGTCCAGATACCATAATGAAGAATTTGCCATAAGAGGACAGACTTTTTGATTTGTATGAGGGGGTGCCAGATAGCCATGAACTTCATGTCCCCCCGAAGCCGCGTCCATGACAGGCACCACTTCTTGTTGAGGTTAACCTGATAGTCGATCGTTTCTTTGATGTTTGGGATTTTTGATAGGCTATTCCCATTGTGCCATTTGAGACCAAGCGAGCTCGACATGTTGTGTCCCATGAGAAGGCGAACTTTGTGTCGGTCCCAGGGGAGACATCTGCTTTGCAAAGTGTTCCATTCTTCATGCGAAATGTTGATTCAAGGCTCAATATCCTCGAAGTTGATCCAGCGGTTGGTGTCTTGTTTCCAGAGATGTTTCCATTTTTTGAAGCCTTTGTTCCATAACTTCTTGGCATTTTGAATGTTCCAAGATTCCACACTCCGGATGCCATGGATCGGAAACCAGATAGAGTTGTTTTGTCTGATATCGGCAGCCCACTTCTAGTCTTCACTTATTCTTGTGAAGCTTTTGACTTTATTCCAACTCTTCCATAGGGAGCACATGATATTAGAGCCTTTCGGGAAGACGAGGATCGGGGAAAACAGCAAGGTCAAGATGTCAAGATTCTTCCAATTTGGGAAACCCATGAGCACCAACTCATTCTTGTTCTGAAGATCAACTTGGCCCACGAGGCCTCCCCATTGCACCAAGCCTTAATCATCCATTTGGCCGACAGTTTGTTAGCCATGCACCCAATGTCCAAGATACCAAGTCCCCCACTATCTCTATGGTTGGTGCAGATGGACCATTTGATTTTAGGCACCCCCTCCTATTGTGGTCACCCGTCCAAAGGAAGTTTCTACAAATACTATCAAGTTTGGACAGATCTTGCTCTTTCGGTCTCCAACAAGAAAGGAAATAAATGGTAGATGATACGAGGAACGTGTTGATAACCATAGCACGATCAGCAAGATTGATTTGCATACCTCTCCAATAGTTAAGCTTGTTTTCGAGTTTGGCAAGCACCCAGTTCCACCGCTGTTCCATAGAGACGCCAAACCCTAAGGGAATCCCAAGAAGCCGAAAAATTTGGCCTTGCGGAGTGATTTGACAGCCATGATCAATGAGAAGGTCGGGCTGTGGCCCACCAATAGCTCTAAAGGCGGTCTTAGAGTGGTTGATTATGGATCCAGAGGCTTCACAAAAAGTAGCAAGACACTTCCAGAACGTCTCCAGGCTGGTACTATCATTGTGAACAAACGCGTTCATATCATCGGCAAAAAGTCTCATGGTGATCTGACTGTGGTCATGCGGCAAACGAAGGCCTTTAATATTACCAGCTTCCACCTGATGCTCCACCAGCCTGCTAAGACCTTCCGTGGCAATGGAAAAGAGAAGGGAAGCCAATGGGCACCCTTGTCTGATAGATCTTCTAAGTTTGATCACCTTTGAAAGTTTTCCATTAATGTTAATTTGGGTCGATGCGTTTCCGAGAAGGGTCGCGATCATCTTGGTGAATTTCTGACTACATCCAAGATCTTGGAGCGACTATAGAATATAGTCCCATTCTAGCCTGTCGTAGGCTTTATCAAAGTCGATCTTGAGGAAGACCACATCTTGTTTAGACTCATTTGCAAATTCAAGACCTTCCCAGATATCTATAATGGTTTCCAAAATTGACCTGCCCTTGATGAAACCTTTTCGATCCTCGCTTAACCACGCTCTCAAGTGGAAAGAGATTCTGTTGGCAATGACTTTGGCAATGATCTTGTATCCTGTTTGGAGCATTGTGATAGGACGCCAGTTCTCTATTCTGTTCTTTTCCCCTTTTTTGTGTACTAACTTGATAATGCCATTGTTGAGACAAGAAGGAAGCGCGCCAAACTTGAGTGCCTCTTGCCAAACCAAACGAAGAGGGGTGGCAACCACCAACTTGAAGGATTTAAAGAACTCATTAGTGAGCCCGTCGGGTCCCGGGCTTTTACCTGAAGGGAGGGCATCAATGACCTCAATGATTTCGGCTTCAGAGATAGAGGCATGAAGCAGGGAGTGAAGGTTGAGTGGTATCCTGTGGGGGGAAACCCTAGATATGGCTGCCATACAGTCCCTTCTATGGTGGGAGAGGGGGTTGGAGGTCCCCAGGAGTCTCGTGAAGTGCCCTTCAATGATCCCAAAATTATCTTCTTCCGTATAGCATACATTGCCATTTGCGTCTAGCAATAAGGGGATCGATTCTCTGTTGTGTTTCCTTTTGAGGATACGGCACATCTCTTTGGTGGGTTTGTCGGCTTTGCCAGCCCACCACTCCTTGAAGAAAATTTGCAAATTTTTCCTTTGTATCTCTTCCTCGTATCTCAGCAGCGCTCTAATTTTTTGAAGTCCTTTATGGGCTTGAGATTTTCCTTTGTTCACTTCCTCCTCGAGCCGCCAGAGTCTATGATATAGAGCTTCTCTACGAGCCCGCCGCACAGTCTCGAGCATCTTCTTGGATCTAATCATGATCTGCCATGACTTATCGACCGCACTTCTCTAGCACTTGGCCTGGGACAAGCCAGAGGCGAATGCCTCCTTCCACACGTAAGAAATTTCTTGATGGACGAAGGGGAGAGAGAAGGAGGGCACACTGGCATGGAACCAAGGAGCCTTACGGATCTTGGTGGGGGGTTGGAAAGTGATGACGATCGGGTAGTGATCAGAGATGGTGAGGTCGGTGCGTTGCGAGAGGGAAGGGTGACCCCACTAATGAGTAAAACTCTGAGAAATGTAGCATCTATCAAGTCTAGCTTTCCTCAGGTCCTCGCCCGCTTGGAGATTTGACCAAGAGAAGCCATTCGGGTCTTTGAATTCGACCAAATCCAAGTGTAGTTTGGTTTTATCCCACGTTTCTTTCTCCCGACTATCGATGACCCTACCCTTGCCCATCCATCTATCCATAGGGTCCTCCACCATGTTGAAGTCACCACAAATAATCACATTGTGGGGGAGAAAATCCAAGGAGGCCCAAGTGTTAAGTCTCTCTAACTCCCCATTAGGGGCGTACAAAGAAACAAAAGTAAAACAAAAGGGAGCACCGAAAGAAACAGCAATCCATCGATGGCATTCATCTTCAATGGAATTCTCAAGATTTTCAAACCAGAATTGATTAATACCAATTACCGTTCCATCGGACCCCCGCTGATGCGCAGTAGAAATCCAAACCTGGGTCGAGGAGACATGTCTAAGCCGTTTCTGGAGATCTTCTCCGTCAATTTTAATCTCTTGAATACATATAAATCTGGGTTTAGGCTAATGTCGCGAAGCCATTGACCAATGATGATCGCTCTTGAGGGGTCGGTTAGCCCTCTAGCATTTAACGAGATGATGATCATTGTCATAGTGAGCCCTCTTTGTGGGAGGGAGCTTTGTCCTTTCTTTTCTTGGATTCATCTTTCTTTTTCGCTCGGATTGGATCCCGAGTTAGCAATAGGTTCTTGTGGGGGCTTTTCAATGGTAACTCCATAGGTTGTTTTCCTTTGCGGGATGCCTCCTGCTGGGAAGAACTGGATACCGTTTTCGGCTCCGTTTCCGGAATAGTCGATCCGATGATGGAGCTTTCACTATCCATGTTATCTTCGTTACTAGTAGTAAAGCCGTCTTCTTTGCTTGTAGTGTAACCCTCCTGCGAGGTTTCTTTACTGTCAGGAATCTCTAGGGCTTTGTCATTGGTGTCCACCTCAAGTTGGTTCCCACCTGGGTAGTCAAACTCATTGATCTCCTTTTCCAGATTGCAATACAAGTTGCTGGAGGGGGTAACTGACATGTTGTTTCGCTCAGAAGTTGCCCAAGGGCTTCTTTTCCTTCGTCTGACTTCGATGAACCCGTCTGCATCAGCTTCTGGATTAAGGGGGCCCTTGACATCCTCTACTTTCGTCGAGAGATTCAATGCCCCATTGCTATCTTGAGCGTTTTTGGGGGCTTCTTGATTCCGCTTGCTTTTTTGTCTCAAAGGGAAATCTTTAATCCTGTGACCTTGTTGGCCACAATGAAAGCACGTGTTGGGAAGGTTTTTGTAACTGATGTCTTGCTCCCATACATCCCCTTCGCCCAAGTCCACTTTGATCTTTGATGGAAGCGGCATGCTGAGGTCAGCCTCGACACAGATTTGAGGGTGCCACCGAGCGTTGAACGAGTGTCTTGCACCTTCATAAATGAGACCACCAATGTCCTTGCGTGAGGCCAACGGCTTGCCGATAGGAGAAACAATGTCCCACACGAAGTTGTACAAGAAATATGGTAGGTTAGGGAGCTCAACCCAGAGAGGGTACCGAAGCGATTTTGATTTGTCGGGAGTAAAATCAGGGGACCATCTGAATAGGCACAAGGTCGCCCGGCCGAGTTGCCAGGTTCCAACGCTTAGTGCCCAAAATGCCATATCTTCATTTTCAAAGACTAGCAACATGTGGCTTGCCGGTAAGAACTGACACTTAAAAACAACTAGCCCATGGGGGAACCACTCGTTGCGAAGCCACTGTCGCACGGTTTCGAGCGGGGGCCTAGGGCCAAACATTTGGCCGACAAGGCAGTTACTGGTCTCCCCCGAAGGAGGGGCCAGGTTGCTTCTCACAAATGAGGGGATCGCCAAATCCATGACAAAGACTTAGATTTTAGAATGGCCTAAACTTAATCGCTTAAATGCCAAAAACTCGAGGACGGTCAAAGGTTGAATGAAAGCTTACTCCTGGAGACCGCAAAAAGAGTAAGCATGAAGTGCGCCAGACCTCTTCGCGCAAAAGACGGATTTAATCCTCTGCGAAAAGCGGGCGACTTCCTAGCGATAGACAGTTTTGAATCAGACGATAGACGGTTTCGAAGCTGGAATCGAAGGGCGATGGACGGATTCACGCGATAGACAGGTTAAAAAAAAAGCACCCCGAGTACTATGCGCTCCCCGAGGCAGAGGGTGGCGTGGCTGAGGCTGTCGCGATAGACCACAGACGGCGCGATACACCATAGACGGAGCAAAACGATGCGAAAGACGGTTTTGAACCCAGGTGACGCTATCCCGATAGACCATTGACGGCGCGATAGACGGGCAAGCAAACGGCACGATAGACTGACAAGCGGCACGATTCACCGGAGGTTGTCGCTGCTGAAGCATCGTTAATGAGCACCGATGGTGATGAATGCTGCAGTCTGGAGATCCAGGTGATGGTTCGTAATGGAGTCAATCTCCATCGTCGAAATCCCTCCATTCCATTACGGCAGAGTTTTTTTTATATAAAGGAAGTTCGGCAATAGCCTACTCTCCCGGACTTGAATTAAATTAAGAAACAAAGGTACAAGAAGAAGGGTCTAGTGCCCACGGGACCCCCCAAATCCCACAAAGCAGGGGAAGCATGGATGATTCCTAGGTTACATTACAAAGAAGGTTGATCACCCTCTCGTCGCCCTCATGCGGGACCCACTTGGGTTTGAGCTTGTTGTTAATCAAAATGAGGACTTGATGGTGTCTGAAGGGGGGGGATTTCTTACTGTTGGCGATCCTTTTGCCAAGGAGGAATAGAGATTTTTCAATCGACCACTCCCTGGGGGGGTCGCCGAAGTTGAGAGCACACCGCTCTCGCCAGATTTTCCACAGGACTTCCCCTCTGATTGCGTTCCAGAGAGCCGCAGAGCATCCAATCGCTTCTCCCAAGAGGACTTGTTTCCAACTAAGCTGTTTCTGAACTCTGATTTTCAGTCCAACCATCTGCCAGATTCTGGAGGAGTTGGGGCAAGTAAGGAAGATGTGTGGAACATCTTCGATTGCACGGTGGCAGCGTTTGCACCACGGAGGGATCCCACAAATTTTGCTTGCCTTATGGTTAGTCCAAATTCCGCGATGAAGGATTTGCCATAAGAGGACAGACTTCTTAATCTCTATAAGTGGGTGCCAGATACCCATGAATTTCATGTCCCACCGAAGCCGCGTCCAAGGCAGGCGCCACTTCTTGTTGAGGCTGATCTCGAGGTCATTTGTTTCTTTGATGTTCGGGATTTTGAGTAGGCTATTTCCATTGTGCCATTTGAGACCACGCGCGTTCGGAGCATCATGTCCCATGAGAAGGCGAGTTTTTTGACGATCCCAAGCGAGGCATCTGCTTTGCAAGGTGTTCCATTCTTCGTAGGAGATGTTTATGCGAGGGTCGATATCCTCGAAGTTGATCCAACTGTTGGTGTCTTGTTTCCAGAGGTGTTTCCATTTTTTGAATCCTTTGTTCCATAACTTCTTGGCATTTTGCATGTTCCACGATTCCACACTCCGGATGCCATGTATTGGAAACCAGATAGAGTCGTTTTGTCTGATTCCGGCCGCCCACTTCCAGTCCTCACTAATTCTTGTGAAGCTTTTGACTTTATTCCAGCCCTTCCAAAGAGAGCAAACGAGGTTGGAGCCTTTCGGGAAGACAGGTATCGGGGAGAATAGCAGGGTCATGATGTCAAGGTTCTTCCAGTTCGGGGACCCCGTGAGGGCCAACTCGTTTTTGTTTCTGAAGATTAGCTTGGCCCACGAGGCCTCCCTGTTGCACCAAGCCTTAATCATCCATTTGGCTGCCAGTTTGTTAGCCATACACCCAATGTCCAGGATGCCAAGCCCCCCGCTATCTCTAGGGCTGGTGCAGATGGCCCATTTGATTTTAGGCACCCCCCTTCTGTTATGGTCACCCGTCCAAAGAAAGTTTCTGCAAATGCTATTCAGTTTGGACAGGCCTTGCTCATTCGGTCTCCAGCAAGAAAGGAAATAGATGGTAGACGAGAGGAGGAACGTGTTGATAACCATCGCCCGTCCAGCGAGATTGATTTGCATGCCTCTCCAGTAGTTTAGCTTGTTTTCAAGTTTGGCCAGCACCCAGTTCCATCGCTGCTCCATAGAGACACCAAACCCCAAGGGGATTCCGAGCAGCCGAAAGATTTGGCCCTGCGGAATGATTTGACAGCCATGATCAATTAGAAGGCCAGGTTGGTGTCCCACAATGGCCCTAAAGGCGGTCTTGTTGTGGTTGATTTTGGATCCAGAGGCCTCACAGAAGGTGTCAAGACACCTCCAGAAAGTCTCCAAGCTGGTATTATCATTGTGAACGAACGCGTTCATATCGTCAGCAAATAGTCTCATGATGATTTGACTGTGGTCGTGAGGTAGCTGGAGGCCTTTGATATTGCCAGCCTCCACATGATGAGCCACGAGTCTGCTCAGCCCCTCAGTGGCGATGGCAAAGAGAAGGGGGGCAAGAGGGCACCCTTGTCTAATAGATCTTTTAAGATGGATCGCCTTCGAAAGTTTGCCGTTAACGTTAATCTGGGTCGTTGCGTTGCCGAGAAGGGTCGCGATCATCTTGATGAATTTCTGACTACATCCGAGGTCTTGGAGCGACTGCAGAATATAGTCCCATTCCAGCCTATCGTAGGCTTTGTCAAAGTCGATCTTGAGGAAGACCACATCTTGATTAGACTCGTTTGCAAATTGAATACCTTCCCAAATATCCAAAATGGTTTCCAGGATGGACCTGCCTTTGATGAAACCTTTTTGGTCCTCGCTAAGCCAAAATCTCAGGTGGCATGCCAGTCTGTTGGCAATGACTTTGGCGACGATCTTGTATCCTGTTTGTAGCATCGTAATTGGCCTCCAGTTCTCGATTCTGTTTTTTTCCCCCTTCTTGTGAATCAGCTTGATAATTCCATTATTTATACAAGAAGGAAGAGCCCCAAAATTTAGCGCTTCTTGCCAGACCAACCGAAGAGGGGTGGCAACCACCAGCTTGAAGGATTTAAAAAACTCGTTAGTGAGTCCGTCGGGTCCCGGACTTTTACCGAGAGGGAGGGCATCTATGACCTCAATGATTTCTGTTTCAGAGATCGGGGCATGGAGCAGGGAGTGGAGGTTGGGTGGTATTCTCCGGGGGGAAACCCTAGAAATGGCAGCCATGCAGTCCCTTCTATGGTGGGAGAGGGGGTTCGAGGTTCCCAGGAGTCCCGTAAAGTGCCCTTCGATAATGCCGAAGTTATCTTCTTCCGAGTTGCATACATTGCCATGTGGGTCTAGCAGTAGGGGAATCGTCTCTCTGTTGTGTTTCCTTTTCAGTATACTGCACATCTCTTTGGTGGGTTTGTCGGCTTTTCCAGCCCACCACTCCTTGAAGAAGATTTGTAGGTTTTTCCTTTGAATTTCTTCTTCGTATCTCAACGCTGCTCTGATTCTTCGGAGACCTTTCTGGGCTTGGTGTTTTCCTTTGTTCACTTCCTCCTCGAGTCGCCAGAGTCTGCGGTACAGCGCTTCCCTACGAGCCCGCCGTACAGTCTCGAGCATCTTCTTAGTTCTGATCATGATCTTGCGAGACTTGTCGACCGCACTTCTCCAGCACTTGGCTGGGGCCAGGCCAGAGGCGAACGCCACCTTCCACACATCGGCAATCTCTTGATGGACGGAGGGGAGAGAGAAGGTGGAGGCGTTGGCATGGAACCACGGAGCCTTGTGGGTCCCGTAGGAAGGTTGGAAAGTGATAACAATCGGGTAGTGATCAGAGATGGTGAGGTCAGTACGCTGCGTGATGGAAGGGTGGCCCCACCGATGAGCAAAGCTCTGAGAGATGTAGCATCTATCAAGTCTAGCTTTCCTCAGATCCTCGCCCGCTTGGAGATTCGACCAGGAAAAGCCATTCGAGTCTTTGAATTCGACCAGGTCCAGGTGGAGTTTGGTCAAGTCCCACGTTTCTTTCTCCCGACTGTCAATGACCCTGCCCTTGCCCATCCATCTGTCCAAAGGGTCCTCCACCATGTTAAAGTCGCCACAAATAAGCACGTTGTGGGGAAGCGAGTCAAGAGAAGTCCAAGTGTTCAGCCTCTCCAATTCCCCGTTAGGGGCGTACAGAGAAACCATAGTAACACAGAGGGGAGCACCAAAAGAAACCGCAATCCAGCGGTGATTTACGTCTTCAATGGAGTTCTCGAGCTTTTCAAGCCAGGGTTGTTTAACACCGATGGCCGTTCCACCGGACCCCCGCTGGTGCTTTGTTGAGATCCACACATGGGCCGAGGAAACCTGCCTGAGCCGTTTCAGAAGGTCTTCTCCGTCAATTTTAATCTCTTGAATGCATATAATGTCTGGTTTTAAGCTAGTGTCGCGGAGCCATTGACCAATGATGGCCGCTCTTGAGGGGTCAGTTAGCCCCCTAGCATTACGGCAGAGTTGATGATCTCGTTGATGACACAATTAAGGATCGACAACACGCAGCACAAACTACAGCAGATTCTTCATTTCGTCACTCTCCAAGCTTCATCTCTGCAGCGCACGTCCCATCTATTATGGGTTTTGGAAATGCACGAGGATAGTAATTATATCACAAAGCTGAATGAAGTCAACTATGGTAAGACTTTTAAGGGATGATGAAAAAGGTAGGTGGCCTATTGTGCTTTGTAGGAGAGGATGGAAATTTGGATGCGAAATACCATACATTTTGGATGTGATTGGTTGCTATAATCTAGAAAACAAATATGTATTAGTTGAAGAACTGATGATGGTGAAAGAGAATTTTAATTTGATAATCATGAAGGCTTTCATATAGAAAACATGTGGCTAAATAATTTATTCGATTGAAGAAAAACATGTCAAAGTAAAAAACATTTGTTTTCTAGGACAGGTATTTCATGTTGCATATCTACAAAGCTAGGATTCAATTATGGCCTTTATTCTTGCAACTGAGGAAAGGAATAATCTAAAAAAGTATATTGTGCAGATCATATGCACATTCTTGATGATTAGCTTAGCCACCATGACTATTCCTAAGCAACAAGACAAGATGTGGAAAAAGAGAATCATATTTCTATACTACAGAGGTACAAAAAGACCTCCCTTGATGTATGTAGATGTATGGTGGCATGCTATCATGTAGTAATAGATTTATGTATGAAATATACATTTATGAAAAATAAGTTTCATCTTGGATATAAAGTTTTCCATGTTGATATTATGTTAGAGCGGCCACGTAAACTCATTTACATATTATGATTGTATTCTTCAACTACATCACACTATAGAGGACTACTACAAAGCCACTTGATAGATATTTCCCTTGGTATTGTATAGCTCTATATGGAATCATATGAATAATAAAATACAGTAGAGCTAAAGTTTTCTTTTTGCGTGTTTATTTTATGTTGCATGGAAACATAACTTGTGTTTTTAGCAATCGTCAATAAATTTGATTTTTCATTTTGATTATATATCAAGAAGAAGATCACGCAAGATGGTAGCATGGGCCGAAAAGAAGAAAGTAAAAAAATGGTGCTAGTAGGCTTTGGGAAAACAAGACTAGAACATTATCATTCTCATCAATGGAAAAGCATGGGAGCATGCTTCAGGTGGAAGAGACTTTAATAACGAAGAGGAAAAAAAGTTGACGGTAGGCATCATCCTTCCACATATATTTGATCGTAGGCAATGACTATATCCCAAAGTCTCATGTCCCCTATCAATTGTTTACCTTCTTGCTCATCTTTAAAGATACAACTTCAGGTGATAATATTTGTATGAGATTTTATACATTTCAAATAATCTTATAAATTATCTCTCCAAATATTTGGAAGCCTATTTTGAGTTTAAATAACATTTACATATGATATTTCTTCCATGCTTCCTTCTCTCCATTGATTTTGAAATGGATTTTTTCAATCATCTTTTAGATTCTTGCTAGTTGTGGTCTTTAATATTTCTCTTTCTTCTATAGTGAATTTGATATAATACATACCATCCTCTCTTATTTATGTAAATTTTCCTCACAGGAACTACATGTACTTTTATGTGATTAAACTAGGATTAAGGTTCTTTGCTCAACCATGTTTGAATAGCCTCATTTTGATATAATTTAAGTAGAAGTACTTGCTCTAGATTGGTATGGCTAAGCATCTTGCAGATAGCTTGACTAGACTAGTTTGTCTATTGAATTGGAATGTATCTTGGGCACATATCTTTATTTGAACTTTAAACTGCATATTATTTTTTCCAAATCTTTTAATTTAGAAGGACCTTCTTCACAAAATAGCATCAATAAAAAGAACTATGTTCAAAGCTTGTCTCTTTGGCGTAGTATTCATCAAAGATGGGGACTGCAATGTTCAATAAATGAGAGTATCTGATTATCTCTAGCATTAGTATTCAACATTGTCATGAAAACTTGAAACTTACGAGAAGGTATCAATTTCTCTATAAACGTTTATGGATCAATGTCCATAAATCTATGTTGCTTTGTTTACTTCTCTATGTACCTAGTGATGTGGTGTATTCGTAACTTTTTCTATGTATAATGAATATGTATGGATTGTTACACTTATATCTATAAATTTGAACTACTTGGGATAATAGGTAGCTACTTGCACAGCTATCCCACCCATCTGCATGGGTGTCATGTCAAAGGTTAGAAGGTTCATTCTCCCTCCTCTTTTGAGATGTAGAGTAACAAGGTGATACATTCTTCATTACATAAGAGATAATATAAGCTTACTTAAACAATTTTCATTCTATATGCTCTGTGAAAAGCGCAAAAATAACATATTCCACTTCGTTTTAAGACTTTTCTTAGCATACTCCTTTGTAGAAAGGTGATTTCTAGCACCTCTCTTGCTTATCTGAGCATATCTCTCTCGACAAGTGTCCAAATCAATCAATTTTAATTTTTATTATTTGCTTTTTTTTTTTTGAAAACTAACAAATGTCTATCTGGAAATCACTCTTTTGCATCTAGAAGTCATCTCGCTAAAGATTTAAAGCAGGACAGTCATGCACAAGAATCTTTGTAGGAGTCATTTGAGGATATGTAGTAGGTCTATTCCAAATCCATACATTCAAAAGCTATAATAGGTTTCACCCTTTCAACCACCTCTGACATGGATTCTCTTTGCATGAGATAGCTTTTTACTCTTTGTTTCTATTACTATCTTTTTTTCATGCATTATTTTCCATCTTGGATAGGCACTTAGTCTTTATATATGCATGCATGCTTGAAAGCGTGTGTATAAACTCCTATACTTTTGTGTACGGTTTAACTAGTTTTGGTACCATGCTTTTGATGTATGTATTGAAATGAAAAGGAAAAGAATATGTAGTTGCTTAATTTCATTGCCTTAATCCATGCAAAAGCACCTATATTTTGGCAATAATATGTGGTATCATATGTTTGTTTGTAATAAATTATGCTCATAGGCACACATAGTCTTCTAAATGCATCTAGAAGACAATGCTTTATTTCTAAACAATTAGAATACTATCGAAATAGTGTGGAAATTTTAAAAATATTTATGCATACATGTTTGAGTCATAATTGGAAGAACACTAAAATGCATACTTTTACTTTTTATTTCATTTTTATTGCAAACAACTAGTTTGCTGTTTTTTTTCCTAATTATAACTATGTATACCATAGACTCTTAGGTGTATATAAACATTTTTAAGCATTTAAAAAAACACATAAAAAAACACCAAAAAAGGAGTGAACTTACCTCTTTATAGATATGGAATGAGGACCATCTACCGTACACCAAAATCACAAAAATGACCAAGCATGTTTTAAAGTCCAGACAGACCATGAGACAAAGGATTTCCGATTTAGAGATTACCCTTAAAAATGTCTTGGACCATGTATATATCTCTACAAAAGAAGATTCCATGTCTAATATTGGAGAACTAGGAATCGATTTCGCATCTTAAGGTGAGTGCAATACTCTAAAGACCTCTAGTGAGAATGCCTCAAAAAGAGAGTTGAGAGGGTACTTTAAGAGCCCTTAGTTTGCACATTATCATAAATATTTAAGTGATCACACTGTTATCACTATTCAACTGTTAGGCTAGTGGGAATGGTATCTTGCTACATGCCATATCATGGTCAATAGGGATAAAATTAAGTAGACAAAATATAAAGTCATGGATGTGGCTCACAAGTGGTGGTGTAAGATTCGAAACGAAAAAATAGAGCACACTATGTGTGACATAATTTGGAGTCACGTTCTATAATAATTTTGTAACACTTGATGAAAGACCTACGACACTATACTGAGGGAGATACTCATTGACATAGATTTAAAAATTGAAAAATGGAATAGATGGTTGGGCTTGTGAAGACCTAAAGCAAGAAGCCTAGTGGATGCACTGAAGTAGTGTAATGGGAAATTGGGCCTTCAGAATTTCCAAAACCATTCCTAAAATTGGCCTTTTGTATGTAAAATAATATATTTAGAGACATGTATTAAAGCATTTTATTGTAATGTATGGGATATTGGTGCAGGGTGAGGATTTCTAAAGCTTTAGATTGGTCTGCTAGCACCATAGAAATTCATACGATTATTTTTTCCACTTAAATGGGACATCAAATGAGGAGCTGGAATGAATCTTAACCTAAGGCAACGTTTTAGACTTAACTATGGAATCCACGCATGTTATCTAATTTTTTTTCTCCTTTAGCCCCTCAAGGTAGAATTTTGAGGTGAACTATCATCTTTTGGATAGTTGCTTGTCAAATGAAGCCCTTGAAGGGATTGTTCGGCCTTTGAGTTACCCTATACGAACTTTTCATAGTTTGTAGCCTTAGGGCTGGATTTTGCCAACAAAACAATAGTGCACACAATGGGAAAACACTAAAGGACATCAACCATAAATCAATTCTTGGATATAGCCTAAGACCATATGAACGTTAAGGTGTGAGAAAGTCAAATGTTAGAGTCCATATGCATCAATCAACTTCTAGAGACATCATTCTTTGGACGTAAGGCATTTTAGAAGATTTTGGATTACGTTTTGGAGTCATAGAGTCTAGCACATATAGTGTGGTCTTTTCATAGGAGATAGTTAATGGAATTCTTCAAGAAAAAGAAAAAAGGCCTTTTTCACTCATTGATCTACTTTAGAGAGATGTCTTCATGCTGTTGAGCTTATTTTGATTCATAACCAAGGCCTAAGCAGTGTTAACTTGTAGCGATATCCCATTCATGTCAAGGACAAAGATCGGGCCAAAAGGGTATCATTAGGGCCTTAAGTATCCAAGAATGTACCTAAAATCATCTCATTGAATGAAGTCCTTGGGAACCTCTTTCATTGCTATGATCCCAAGAAATTTGATTCGATATAAGATTTTGATTAGAACTTCATTTTTGGAACTCCAAATCGCATTAGAAAGCTTGTATTGAATCCCATCTTTTAAGATTTGGTTTTTCAAAGCTAACCTGGCCACAAGTTTGAGGTAACATGATCTTTGCTAGTAGATTCTTGCCAACCACAAGGGGTGCAAAGACCTAAAGAAAATACTATTCTATGGATGCTCTTTAGGGAGACATTCAGAATTATTTTTGTCAAGGGGGGGTAGATAGATCCTTCATCTCTTGTCTTTTTAAAGAAAATATAATGGCACCTAATGCTCAAACTATCAAGCACTACATGTGTACTGCTAGGTAAAAGAATTCAAGAAGACAACCTTTTGGTAGTAATATGCTATGCTTGGCGAGAAACATCTTGGTGTCTTTACACCCCCTACATGGAAGTGTATGGTCTATGTACAAATCCATTTGATGAAGGCTCCATTTTCATAGAGACATTATATGCAAAGATATATGAGCTATGATGATCTCATTCTCTCCTCTGTCCACCATCATTTGTACTTTCATCATAAGGGGCCACTCTTTGAAGATACTGGGCCCGACGTGCTTGTAAGCATGGCACAAGAAATCACATTCAAGTAGAACACATCAAGACTTCCATCCCATCCATCAAAGCTAACACTTCCAAACAAAGAAATCCGAATCTCAATCTAGTGAGATCTTTTGATCAAAGTGAAGTAGAAAAGATGGTGGAGAATATTTTACATTAACCTTGTGATCCTAGATCATACAAGGCATATTTTAATGAAATAATATGAGTAAAACAAATCGAGAATTTCTTCATTAAATACGATGCATTTGGAGTCATCCTAATAAGTATGTTCCATGAAATCATTCCAAATATCCAATCCTGAGGGATTCTTAGGCCTTCATGCACATTGACAAAATTCATCAAAGATTTTGTACCCCATGTCATCAGATATCGTACTTTCAACATGCTCTTGCACTTCAAGGAAAGTCCAATTGATTAATTGGAAGAAGAATTAGTGTGCACCTTTACATATTACATTGAACAATGAGTTCAACTACCTTTTGACAGAAATCTAGATCCACTCTTTTAAGATGGCCTAAGCAATTCCAAATTCACAAAAGACACCTTTTGAATCATAACATATTCACTTTTGGATTACATGAGAAAATGAATTGAAATGGAAGATAATTTAGGTCTCCCCTTGAGCATACCAAAACCAATGGACATGGATAGGCCACAAACATGTTCCAAAATGGGACACCCAACTAAAGAGAAACAACGCAACATAATTGCTCAAACTTACAACTAGGATAAAATGTTTCAAACGTTTGAAGATTTTATGGATTGTCTATATTGGAAGTATCAACCAACAAAATTGCCTTCACTGCCTCAACCAATAGAGGAGGCACGGAGTGAGCTATCTCCAAATATAGAAAGAACATACTTACATGCTCCTTCTCGATCTATTGTCTTTTGCATCTAGATCCTATGAAAGTTGAATATTCACTAGATGCCTTAGAAATTCATATCCAAATCCTTATATTCAATTGACTATTTCAGTAGATCAAGCCTACCATTCTCTAAGAGCATGAACTTAGAGTGAGTAAAGAGAAATCCAATTTTTCACTAGGACTGAAGCAAATAAGAAATCCAAAGCCAAGTAAAAATGGGTACATCTATTCATTAGTGAGTAAGAGAAAAACTAATCCAAGTAAAGATAATGGGAACCACGATTGAAGGGAAGGCAGAATTACACAAAAGGTTTAGAAAATAAAATAAAACATACTAAAAAAGCGAAAGTAGCCAAGGCACAAAGTGAGAAATGTGAAGAAGAGGTTCATCTAGCTAAATCCACGGTTTCCTTCATATGTGACCCAAATCTCAAGCTACTACTATAAGCGTGTGAGAAGTGGAGAGTGACATACCTGGGACTCACCTCCCAACCTACTTTTAGTCCTTTGCTAGTCACCATCTAGAGTTCTCTCTAAGGTCCCTCTACTCATCTAGCCATCATGATTAGGTACGTCGTATGAACTTTGTAGCTTTTGGCCTTGGCTATCCCTCAAGTAAGGAACTTTCTTGTTCCTCCAGGAATGTACATCTCTGCTGTATAAGACTCTCTCCCCCTTGTAAAGATAGTTGTTGTCAATGATATAAAAGGAGCTATAAACTTTGGAATCAAAAGTTGTGATTCCAAATAATAAGAGTAGTGTGCTAGGTGTGCAAAATATTAGATGTTGAAAAGTAGACAACTAGTCTCTCTACTTGCTATCTACTATTTTCACTAAAAAATAGTAGTTCTTGCCTTTGCCTAACCCTGCATATCAAATAAAGTACTAAATACTTAATGAATTTCTTCTTAATGCAATTGCCTTTTCATAGTTCTTATGTGCAAACATTGCCTTTCCTCTTTTAAACTACTTGCTTGCACACTTGTCTTGTTTGGGATCACATATAGATTGAGTGTCTCAACTACCCCTTTGTTGTCTAATAATAAGAAGATTATATGAATGAAACCCAAATCATACAAAATACAATCTCATAGACTTACCATCTATTGTATCCTATACCTAGGTAGAATACAAAGTTTGATGTCCCATACAATGAAATTTTATATCTTATATATATGCAGGTATAAGATTCAAGTCTAACACTCCTCTTAAAACGATCAGAATAAATAGGCGAGTACTCGCAATCATAATAATAAGAAATGAAATCATGAAGTGTTTCCTTACCTCCATGGAAGGGACAAAGTCATTCCTATGAACTCTATCACTCATAACTTTCTCTAACATCAACTCATGTTGAGTTGAGAAATGAGAAATTATAAGATAAATCAACTCAACTAGAGTTGTGAAGGATGCAGGTTGCATCAAATATCAATTCATGTGACTTGAGTCAAATATTTACTTACAAGAAATTGGAATTTATACACCTTGTATTAATCCATAATATATGAAATGAGAACAACTACTAAAGTTCTCATGCTCCATGCTCTCATGGCACTATGTATATTTTTAAAATTTTGACAGAGCCTTCTTTGTTCTACTAAGAATGTTCAACATAAACCAATGATCAGTAAAACAATATGTAGGGCATGGCTAGCCCATTTTGATCACACCATATCAGAAACATTTCATAAAAAAGTGTGAAAAATATTTTCCTTTTAATAACCTCTCTTGCATAAGAAATTTTCAATAGTAGTAGATTAAAGCTTACCATTAACTATCTTTTACTCCTGAAAAGTCTATGAAATTTTTCAAGCTTATATAGCTTTTCTCAAGCTTTCATTAGGCTCAAAAATCACTTGATTTTCTCATTTTCACAGAGTTTTTTCATCATTCATTGGAAGTATCAAACACTTGATGAACAACTCCTACCAAGATCACTCCTACTGGTGTTACTCCTGTGAGCAGGGCTACTCTTGTCGGAGGTACGTCTCTTGGCATCGATACTCCTAGCACAGTCGCGAGTATGCACTCCCAGAAAGGTGCCCGGTATAAGCATCGGTAAATGCATCGGTATATGTGCTGGTATAGGTGCAGTTTTAGGCACCAGTATGAGCATCAGTAATATAGACACTTATACCCATGCTTGTACCGATGCCTATATCGGGGCTTTGTTACTAATGCCTATGCCAACCCTTACACCAGTGTTTGGGCAAAATCGCACCCATGCATTTGCCCTGGTAGAAACCTCGGTATACAATTGACATGTTGTAGTGGGTCTTTGTGTATAAGCCATCTAAACTAGTCATACAACTTCTTTGAGATCACATTTATCTTTGACCCTCAGTGAATGAAGGCCAAATCTAAGGATGTCTGTATGAAATCCCTCAAGGAGTTTGCATCAAATTTTTTTTCAAATTCAATTGTTTGTTTTTCAGGCTACTGCGAGAAGACAGTAAGAGTTATAAACTATTCATGTTTTTAATGATTTTATTATTTATGTGAGGAGAAACCATTTCATTTTTGTACTTGTATATTTTTATAAAGCTCATTAACCTGTTCTAAAACCTACAAGCTTAACTTTTACTCTTTGAATCCGGGCTAGATCCTTTGGAAACCCATGTATTTGTTTTTATAAACCTTGAAAAACCATGTCACTTTCATTTTTAAAACCCTAGAAAACATGCAAATTAGCCCTTAAAACTCGGGATTTAAATGTTGAAACCCTAGTCTTGATCCTCAAAAATTTTACCCGAACCCTTGGCGAACCTGAGGCTTTCACCCCTAGTGTACATATTGATGGAGAGTGTTAATCTCCAAAAGAACAAGATACTCTTGAAGTTAGAGCACCTCCATATCAAGAGTAACTCAAAACTTTCAACAATTTAGAGGATCACTGATCAATTATCAAACTTTTGGATAAACTGTGAAGAAGATGACTACACAGAAAGTCTGTTGCACATAACTCACCCATTGACTTAACAAATGTGTAAAGGTTTTCATAAATCTTTGCACAAGGTGTTGCCTATAGTTTGCGCATCTCCTCCAAGTTAGATCATTCCAAAAGATTCAGTAGCTCTTGAGAAATAATCTTAACAAGTCACCTATGTCTAAAACTGTAGTTCTTTTCAGTCGATTTTGACACTTGTAACTTCTTAAGCTTGTTTCTCTCAAAATAGAACCCGTTTAATCAAATGCTTTTATTCATAGGTAGCTTACCTTTGAAATTAAAGAATGAGTGCTTGCTTGCTCAAAACTTTATAGTGTGGAAGGAGAAATAACCAAAACATTAGCATCAAATTTTGCGCCTCCTCCAACTTCTCTTCTTTTCATTTAGACATGTAAATGTTCCTACACTCAATTCTCTCAGCTTGATCACAATTACAAGCTGAAAATTTGTACAGAGTTCAATCAACTATAGACTTAGACTTGTACAAAAACACTTCACAAAAGATTCAACACAGAAGGAGAACTCTTAGAAATATCGGGTGCAACTTTTCTTCATTTTTGGAAAAACTTTACATCTGAGTGATGAGAGATCTTACTCACTTCTAAAGTGTCTAATGACTCATACAACTTCTAATTTCTCTATTCACATGCTCTCTCATATTTGCCCTGACATTTTTACTTGTATATATAGGCAAATATGTATAATCTCATAACCATACAAAAATATAAGTGAGCTATCTCTCAATTAATGTACATATGTATACACATCTTCATCCTTTGAACATATGGTTCATATCTTGATCTTTTCTTCAGTCCTTGACTTCAAACCTTCATCAAAACTTCAATTGTTTATTGCCCCGTACAAACAACTCCCCCTCAATCATCAATTGAGGTTTTCACTATCTTCTTTATACCTGCCATGTCTTTGAATCTTTGTAGCTTTGGTCCATCCAAGCTTTTGGTTAGCATATCAGCTATCTGATCTTTTGTTGAAGTATGTATTACTTCAATGTCCTTATCCATCACCTTCTCTCTTTGAAAGTGATACTGAATCTCAATATGTTTAGTCCTGGCATGGAAAACACGAATAGCAACTAAATACAATGAACTCATGTTATCTCCATGAATAGTGGGTGTACTCTAGATGATGTCAAAACTCTTCATAAGAGTCTTAAGCCATATCACTTCCTTTGCAGCTTCAACCATACCTTTGTACTTAGCCTATGCAGATGATAAAACAATTGTGTGTTGCTTCTTTGAACACGATGAAATTAACTTATCTCCCACATAACAGGAGTATCCATAAGTTGATCTCCTATCATCAGGATTACCTGCCCAATCTGTATCACTAGATATCTTGATGTTTGTATCTGATGTAAAACCATAATACAAACCTTCTTTGAGTGTACCCTTAATGTACCTCAACACTCTTTGTCCTGCAATCCAATGTTCTTTCCTAGGACAATGCATGAATTGAGATAATACTCCAACTGCATATGACAAATCAGGCCTAGTGAATGTAGCATAGATCAGACTACCAACCAAAATTTGATATAGCTTCATGTCCTTGAACTCTTCTCCTCCATATCTACTCAATTTGTGATTCACCTCCATTGGAGTAGGTGCTTCCCTACAATCATTCATCTTAAACTTGATCAACAAGTTTTTCAAATACCTTTCTTGAGTTACATACACCCCCTGTTGAGTGTAAGAGATCTCCATGCCCAAGAAATATGACAAGTGTCCCAAGTCACTAATCTTGAACTCTTTCTCCATTTGCTTCTTTAGGCTTTGAATGCATTTCTCATCTATACCTGTAAGAATTATATCACCAACATATATGCACATGTAAATGAACCCATCATCATTGAACCCATCATCACTTGCTTTAACAAGCATACTATCTGCTTTAGATACTTGAAAACCAAGTTCCTTCAAGAACTTCACAAGTCTATAATTCCATGCCCTTGGGGCCTGCTTCAAACCATACAAAGCTCTCTTGAGCTTACATACATACCCTGGATACCTTTCATCTCTGAATCCTTGTGGTTGCTCCATGAAAACATCATCTGAAATATAACTATTTAGAAAAGCATTCTTCACATCTAGTTGACATAATTTCCAACCTTTACATGCAGCAATAGTTATGAGTGTCTTGATGGTTGTCATCTTTGCCACAGGATTATAGGTCTCATCATAATCTATACCATATGCCTGAGCAAACCCTTTCACAACAAGTCTAGCTTTATACCTAGACACACTTCCATCTGCAAACCTCTTTGTCTTGTAGACCCATTTGCATCCAATGATCTTCTGACTATTTGGTTTGGGAACCAAATCCCATGTCTGATTCTCCATCAATGCATCATACTCTTCCTGCATAGGCTTCTCCCAATTTTCATTACCTTTTGCCTCTTCATATGTAGAAGGGTCTTCATCTGCCTTTATCATATAAGCATAATCTTTGGTAGCCAAAAAAGAAGTGTCATAGCTATACCTTGTAGGTTGCCATTTATGTCTTGTTGACCTTCTGAGTTCTCCACTCCTTGAGGTTTCTGGTTCATCACATTCTAGATCAAACCTTGGCACTTCTTCAACTTCAACTTGTACTTCATTGTTCTCCTCTTCATTAAATATCTGAACCTTTGATTTACCTTTCTTTTGATTCACAATTTCTTCATCATCTGCATGAACATTAAGTGTACCTGCATACCAAGTCCCTTGCTCATCAATTGTAACATCCTTAGACACAAGGAATTATTTTGTGGATGGACTCCACAACCTAAGTCCCATCTGCTTATCATCATATCCAATGAACAAATATTTTCAGCTTTAGGCTCCGATTTATGCCTCAATTGAGATGGCACATATGCATATGCCAAACATCCAAATACTTTGCAATGATCTAGAGTAGGTGTCTTACCCCACCATGCCTCATATGGTGTCATACCCTACAAAGCTTTACATGGTAGTCTATTGACCAAATATGTTGTTGTATTTACAGCCTCAGCCCACAAATAATTTGGGCAATTTTTCTCCTTCATCATGGATCTTGCAAACTCAACAAGAGTTCTATTCCTCCTTTCTGCTACACCATTTTGTTGAGGAGAGTACCTGCAAGTAATTTCCCTTTTTATACCTGCATTCCACAAGTAATCAGTCAACTCATTAGAGAAATACTCTCCACCTCCATCTCACCTTAGTATCTTCAACTTTTGACCTGTAATTCTCTCTGCATACACATGATAATGTTTGAATGTATTGAATACCTCTGACTTATCTTTAATCACATAGATAGTGATCCATCTAGTAGCATCATCAACATAAATCACATAATACCTTGAACCATTGATACTGAAATCCTTTGATGGTCCCCACACATCTATGTGTACCAACTCAAGCTTCTCTGAATACATAAAACCATGCTTGGAATAAGATTGCTTATGAGCCTTACCTAATTGACATGCCTCACATCTATATGTCATATGTTGACCTGCAACATTAGGCAATCCAAGCACTGAACCATTATTAACCATATTTTTAATACCTCTTTCATTAAAATGTCCAAGCCTTTTGTGCCAAGATCTAATTCTGAGATCTTATGTCCTCCATAAGTGTACAAGGCATGACCAATGTTACCAAGAATCTTCAATGTGAAGAGTCTTCCTTCTTTCTTCCCTGAAACAATTTGTTTATACCCATTGCTAGGGTCTTCCACAAAAACTCCTTCATTAGTGAACCTAACTTCATAACCTTTTTCAACAATTTGTCCTACACTTATTAGACTCTTTGGAATTCTAGGAACATACAAAACCCTACTCAAGAGAGTAATTCCATCCCTAGCCTTCATTGATCCAATTGAATTCACATTGTGCTTTGTATTGTCACATGTTTGAACTACATGATTAGTTACCTTACTCTCCAAATCAGTCATCAAAGCTATGTTGCCACTCAGGTGATTGGTACACCCTGAGTCAATGTAGAAGAATCTTTGGTCTTCACTTTGCCTTTCACAAGTTGCATTCATTCTCAATGGTTAATCCTCCTTCTGATATGAAGCATAATTGTAGTAGGTATTGTTGTATTGCTGACTTTGGAATCCTCTACTTGCATTTCTTCCAAAGTAACATCTACTACCTCTACCTCTAAAATTACGTCTTTGATTTCTGCCACGTCTTCCTCTTGAATTAAAGTTCTGATTATATCCACCATTATTCTGAGTATTATGCCAACAATCATTAGCTAAATGATTTGTCTTACCACAAATCCAGCAAGTTTTGACTCCATCTTTATTACTTCTACCTCTTCCTCTACCTTTGCCACCTCCTCTTCCTCTTAGGAAGTTAGCTTGGCTAGTTGTACCTTCATCTTCATTTGATTGTTGCTTCCCTTTTCTATTCTTCTTCTTATCCTTTGAATACATTGCTTGACCTGCACTTTTATCACCATCACCTTTGACATCCTGCTCAAAGGTTAACATGTGTCCTAGCAACTGATTTAAATCATGAGTAAAATGATCTAGTGATAATTCAGTAGACATAATGAATGGCTTCCATTTGTCATCACCTCTCAAACCTGTAACGATTTTCGTTACCAATTTATCCTCCTCAATATCTTCATCAACTGCTCCTTATGCATCTGCAATGTCCTTCATTCTTGTTACATAATCTGAAATGGATTGAGAGGCCTTCTTCTTGAATGTAGTAAATTCTACCCACAAGGATGCCTTCCTTGACTTTTGTGGTATTTTGGAAATGCTCCTCCAAAGCATTCCATATATCACTTGCACTTTCAAGACCTCTAATGTGAGGTAGCAAGTAGTCATTAACTGCCATATAGATAATGCTCCTAGCTTGAGCATCTCTCTTCATCCAAGTCTTCAAATCTGATAATTCCTCCCTAGTTGGAGCAGTAGGATCTCTGAAGTGAGTCTTTTCTTCTTCACCTGTAATATAACCTATCAAGTCTTTGGTCGTAAGATGAGCTTCCATCCTTATTGACCATGCTGGATAGTTCTCTCTATCCAGTTTCTCTATTTGAAGAGAATCTCCCATCCTTTCTTCACCTGTGTATTAAATCCTTCTAGCTTTATGAGGAATAAGGTTACCTTTACTTCGAATGAAGTTCCTTTTGTCTTCCTTGATGTCTTATGGCCTCCTTCTCAAGCTTTGCTCTCAAGCTTTGCTCTCAAGCTTTCACCTTTTGAATCTTTAAATGTTGAATTCTTTATCACTGAAGTAGTTGGGGTCCTCCTTTCATCAAATTTTGATACTTCCCACTCTGATACCACTGATGGAGAGTGTTAACCTCCAAAAGAACAAGCTACTCTTGAAGTTAGATCACCTCTATATCAAGAGTAACTCAAAACTTTCACCAATTTAGAGGATCAATGATCAATTATCAAACTTTTGGATAAATTGTGAAGAAGATGACTTCACAAAAAGTCTGCTGCATATAACTCACTCATTGACTTATCAAATGTGTAAATTTTTTTATAAAACTTTGCACAAGGTGTCGCCTATAATTTGTGCACCTCCTACAATTTAAATCATTCCAAAAGATTCAGTAGATCTTGAGAAATGATCTTAACAAGTCACCTATGTCTAAAATTGTAGTTCTTTTCAATCGATTTTGACACCTGTAACTTCTTAAGCTTGATTCTCTCAAACTAGAAGCCGTTTAATCAAACGCATTTAATCATAGGTAGCTTACCTTTCAACTTAAAGAATGAGTGCTTGCGTGCTCAAAAATTTACATTGTGGAAGGAGAACTGACAAAAACATTAGCATTCAATTTTGCACCTCTTGCAACTTCTCTTCTTTCCATTTACACATCTAAATGTTCCTACACTCAATTCTCTTAGCCTGATCACAATTAGAAGCTGAAAATTTGTACAGAGGTCAATCAACTATAGACTTAGACTTTTACAAAAACACTTCACAAAAGATTCAACACAAAAGGAGAACTCCAAGAAATCTCAAGCGCAGCTTTTCTTCATTTCTAGAAAAACTTTACATCTGAGTGATGAGAGATCTTACTCACTTCTAAAGTGTCTAATGACTCATACAAATTCTAATTTCTCTATTCACATGCTCTCTCATATTTGCCCTGACATTTTTACTTGTATATAGGCAAATATGTACAATCTCATAACCATACAAAAATATAAGTGAGCTATCTCTGAATTAATGTACATATGTATACACATCTTCATCCTTTGAACATATGCTTCATATCTTGATCTTTTCTTCAGTCCTTGACTTCAAACCTTCATAAAAAATTCAATTGTTGATTGACCTGCACCAACACATATTTAACCATGAATTGATGTTCCTAACCCTAATCATAAAAAATCCTAATTTTTTCCAAATAGAAACCCTAAATTTGGCACCTTAGAATTGCCATTTATCCTAACCCTAACTCTTTGATTTGATTAAATTTGTATATAAATGTGAAACCAAAACAAAAAACTTAGTCAAAAATACAAAGAAAAAGAAAAGGTAAAAATAGAAAATAAAAAGAGAAAAATAAACACCAAAAATAGAATGGGATTTTCCAAAATTAGAGAAAGAAGCACTTATGTTAGAAAGAAGTAAAAGATAAGATTCTAGAGAACCATCTAGATTTAGAAACTTGGAATCCTAAAAACTTGTAAATAAGGGCTTCATTGTTCATTTGGTTTTCCCATATGATTTTTCCAAGTAATTCCCTCATCTTTCTACCTTGTGTCCATAGATAGAGGATGAAGGGAGACTATAAGATGAAGGAAGAGAGAGGGGACTCCATCTTTCTTCCCTCCCTCCATCTTGGATTCTAAAGAGAAACCTTGATTATGCTTTTTTCTTGTTATTAACAGCTTTGTTATGAGCAAGCAGGGAGGAGTGAGGCAAAGAGTATTCTATCTCTCTATTCTCATCGCTTGCTCCAAAAGGATGAATTTCACACAAAGAGAGAAACATTTTATCGTCATTTCTCATCTTCAATTGTTTCCATATGTCGGCAGCCACTCATACTCACTTAAGCTTTATGAATATCTCATCGTTGATGGCTCTTTTAAATGTCCTAGCCTAGTTGTTAAGCTTTTCCCACTCATCATATGATGTTGATGCTTGTTCAAAAGAAGATTTTGGGGCACAGGCAGACCAGAGAGAGATGCTCAGGTCTAATGTGATGCTTCATCTTTCTTGAATCTTCCACTTTCTAGAAAGACGAGTGGT